>JAZHYW010001695.1:0-141885 GCA_037355805.1 Ixodes ricinus | reverse complement strand
TAGATGACCCGTAATAATTACTTCATAGGCTCAAGAATACCGTGCGAACATAAAAAAAAGCGTGCTTCAATTGGTGCTTGCAAATAAACCCCAAGGTTTATTTGGAGGACTGCTTGAACTGAAGTGGGTGGCCTTATCCGTGTTCAGGCACACGGATAGGGCCACCGAGCAGGGCCACGACGCAGCGTTTCATTGCTTAAAAGCAACGTGTCCGTCACGTGTAAAACACGACTCGCGTTACAGAACTGCGCTACTCTATTTAATTAATTTTCCAAAATGTGGTTATAAAAAAGTGCTATTACTATTCAGCTTATTGAAAACGTCGTTGCACATGCGCGTAGAACCACCCGAAACAAAAAAGTAATTTTATTAGAAACAACCGTGTGCAGAAAACCAGCTCCTCAAAGCAGGGGGACGGGCTATCTAAGCGGATTCCCGCGACGCAGGGATGGGCAGTATCGCGATACAAATGTATCAGCTATAGTATTTCAGAGATATTTCGAGTATCTGTATCTCTGTATCGAGATAGATACATTTGAAACATGTATTTGTATCTCAGTAGTAAAATACATTTACAATGTATCGACTTGTATCGCGATACCTCACAGTCACCAACAATAATAAAACTGTGGTTTAAAGAGGTTACTTGCAAGAATAACAAAATCAGCTCCTCTCACAAAGCCCTACACTCTGTCGAACTTAGCAGAGCGAACGCTGTAAAGGAGTTGAATGGAAAAAAGGTACGGCTCTGTTGTCCAATCTCCCCACACTGTGGGTGACACAGAAACATAAGACGAGCTTGAGATGTGCCCTTACGACACCGTTCGGGAACAAATGTATTTCTATAAGTATCTGTATCTGCATTCCAGAATAGAAGTTGACTAACGTAGAAGTGAGGGCTAGTAATATTTAAACAGCGCAAGGACACGGACAAGAGCAAGAAGGTAGACGAACAAAGCGCTGACTTGCAGCTGAAGTTTATTCATGCAAACGTCGAGTATAAATACTGTAACGTAATAGCAAACAAACAACGAGAAAATACATGACATGGACGCCGCGTGCTCCTAAGCCACCGTCACGCTCTGTCACTGTGTGCCTAAAAAGCAACATTCCTAATAGGATATAAACATAGTGAAGTGAGCGCTGACACAGTCATCCCCCAACCTTCCAATTTCCGGCGCTTCAACGGTTTCTCGAGTGAGTTATCTTTATTCCGTCTTCGACAAGTGTGATGTGATTAGAAAGAATAAACTCACGAGAAATTGAAAGATTGGGGTTTCCCGTTGCATAAAAGGCAAGTGTAATTCCATCAACCACTCCAGGTCAAGCAGTCCTTGTAATTATGTATAAAAAGAACTTTGGGTTTATTTGCAAGCACCAATTGGTATTCTTGAGCCTATCGCTGCATCACCGCAGATAAACCACAGAAGTAATTATTACAAGTCATCTAAACGAACTCCGCGCGCGGACAATGTCAATTGCGCAAATGACGCCAGCGCCTCAAAGCAGGAAGCAGAATATCTAAAACGGATGGCGCGAGCGCAACGCGAACGTGCTTCGTCGACGGCAAGGGTAGCGTGCTGATAGCGAGACGACACCAGCGACCTGAAGCTTGTGGAGGTCTCAAAGGGGTACGAGGCGTCCGGATAGGAGGCCGACCGCGAAACCACCACCCCGCAGCGGATCAGAGTCACCGCTACGACGGGTTCGACTGCTGGCTGCACCCGCTAGCCGGGACTCACGCAGGGAGTACACGGACACGCAGAATAGAGGGACACCCGGGGTTTATTGGTTCCAGTTAAATACAAATAGAATAAGACTAGTACGGCAAGGGGGAGGGTGTCCTTACCTTGCCGCACTTTCCCGAGAGCCTGGACGGAGGTAGGGCAGCAGAGTCCCTGGCCGCACGTCCGAACAGTTTCCAGTCCCGCAGAACAGTCCCGTCTCCGAGCGGCCAGAGGACACGCTCCCTCTCTCTTTCCCTCGCCGGCGGCTCCAGCCTCCTCCCCGGAAGGTGGGCGAGCCCGCCAGAGGGAAGTTCCCTACGTCCCCCCCAACGGGGAGGGACGCGGACGGAGGAGTGGCGAGAGTAGGCAACCAAGATGGCTGCCTCTCCTTGCCACGATAAGGCACGCTCCCGTCGGAAGCCAGGTGGCTCCCGACGTCGCGCCCGCGGCCCAAAGGCCGGATCAGGGAAAGGGAGCCAGAGGCTCCCACATTCCCCCTCCTTAAAACTGTTGGCACCCCTTTAGGGGAAGAAAGGGTTGCCGGCTCTCATACCCCCAAAATATACGAAACAAAAGCAAAGCACTGAAAAAAAATACATACAAAAAGATAAACAATCACCCACCCCGCCGTCCCTCAGAGTTCCCGTACGCCGCCTCCCGCCTAAAACATCATGAGTTCGTCACCTGACGGGAGGTCGGCGTACTCACTGCCGTCGTCGCAGCCGAAGTCCTCCCCGGTTGGTGTGGACCCCGCCGTTGACGTGGACGCCCCTGCCGACGAGGCGTCCCCGGTCTCTGCCGGCACCGCCGCCGGCACCGGGAGCTGCAGCAGGCTCCCCTCCAGCACGGCCGCCGCGAACCCTGGCCTCTGGGTCATGTAGGCCAGCACTGCCTCGACGGCGCCGGGCTGGTCGAGCGCGGCGTGCAGGTCGGTTGGGGCGGGGTCGGTGCTCGGCGTGGTTCCCCGGACCCGGTCCCGGTGGTAGCGGCACGTTTCGTGCACCTCGTGGAGGCGCAGCGTGCCGCAAACGCCGCAGTACACGGCACCGGGATCCGGGGCAAAACAGGCGCCCTGAGCCTCGCGGTCCTCCTCGTCCATTGTGCGGCCCAGAAACACCGGCAGCACCGCCTTCGATGGTGCCCCCGGCCGCAGGCGCCGCTGCTGCGACCACTTACGCCAGGACACGTAACACCGAGGTGGCTCCGTGCCCCTCTGGGAAGTCCACGTTGCGACGTGGCGCACCGACCTTCGCTTGCCACCACCGGTGACGGGCGCAGCGGCCGCCGATCCCAGAGTGGCGTCGTCCCCGGCCGTCGCGGCCGCAGCCGCCGATGGAGCCCCGAGAGGACCCGCCGGTCCAGTCCCTCCGTGAACCCGGTGCTGGTGGGCCCCATGACCGCCGCAGCCGACCGACGGGTGGCGGCGACCCGGGCAGGCCCCGTCTCGTCGCGCACCTCGCAAGGCAGCCCCGACAAGAGCCGCTCGTCCTGGCGGCCCGCGGACCCGGTCCCGGTGGCCCCCATAGCCACCGCAGTCAACCGACGGGTGGTGTTGGCCCGGGCAGGTCCCGAATTGCCGCTGCGGCCCGCGGCCGGAAAAACGTCTTCGCCTCGCGGCCCCCTCGGTCCCCGCTCGGGACAGTACGCCTCCCGGGAAGGGCCGCTCTCGGAGGCTCGGGGCTGGGCGCCGGGCTGCTGGTTGCTCATTTTGCAACGGACAAACTGAAAACACAGTGGGTCCTCCGTTGTCTCCTGTGCTCGATAGCCCGGGCACCCCACCTCCTCTCCCCCGCAAAGGTCGTGGCCGTAACAGTTCTGGTCCACTTCCTCTCTTTTCCCCAATCTCCCCGCAATACGTTGGGGGGGGGGGGGGAGGAACCGACTTTGGAGGCGGACATCGGGGGCATCTTCCTGCGCCTTGCGCAGAAAGGACTATCCCCTCTGTCCCCCTTCTTCCTCCCGCGTGGTGAAAGAGGGGCGCGAAACCTCGCGAGCGGCGAAGAAACAGACATAGAGAAGCCGGTGGGGCATCCTCTGGCTGATTTTCGCAACTTGCCCGCAGGCGCTTCCTCCCGGCCCGTGGATATGGGAAACCGGGTGGGCCGCGCCTCTGTTCTCGGTCGAAAACGCTGTCAACAAAGGAAAAGCAATCGCTTTCCGAGAACGTGGTTCGCCGTCGGATCCCCAGTGCCAATAGCTGGCCTCAGACAGTGTGCGTACATTAACCGACCCAACCGCAGAGCGGAAGGGTCCTCGGGAGGCAGGCCACGCGGTGCCACTAACAGAATTAAATGGCACCCTGCGTACGCAAACTGAAGTCGTCGGGAACTGATTTGACGATCTCCGTTTGCAACCAGGGGTCGCGTGGAGACCGGCATTTCGTCGTCCCTAATTGCGACGGCTTCGCAGTGGATAGCGGGGAGGCGGACAAAGGCCGCTGGCCCCGCTTCGCCGCGAGCGTGTCTGATGCCGCGAGCGTGTCTGCTGCCGCGAGGAACAGGTGTCCTCGGTCGGCTCCCCTCCCTGCTGGTGTAGGGTTTGAGGTCGCAGACATGTACCGGTCCCCCAACGTCTCTGCATTGCAGGTCCGTTAGTTTATAGACGAGGCGGGAGCATGTCTCTTTGACTCGGTACGGGCCCGACCATTTTGGCGCTAACGCTGCTGAGAAGGCCTTGCTTGCATCGCTAAGCACGTGCGCGCGCCTCAGCACGAGGTCGCCCACCTGATAGCGGACGTCTCGATGCGTGCGGTCGTACTGGGCCTTCTGGCTAGCTCTTGCCGCTTCCAGATTTCGGTGGGCTTTAGAAAAGACCTCCGTTATCCGCGACTGGAGCTGCCGTGCGTAATCAGCATAGGCTGGCCGCGCGTCGTTCACCCCATCACTCGCCGCCAACACGCGGTCCATGGGATTCGGGAGCTCTCGCCCGAAGGTAAGCATGGCAGGGGTAAAACCCGTCGATCGGTTGACCGTGGATCGCAGAGCAAACCCAATCTCAGGGAGATAGGTGTCCCAATCTTTGTGTCGCTCCGCATAAGCCGCGAGCATTGGCTTGAGGTTGCGGTTGACACGCTCGGTCACATTCGACTGGGGGTGGTACGTCGTGGTCCTATTGTGCTTAATGCCAAGGGCTGCACAGGTGTCCACGAATACCTTCGCCGTGAAGACGCTGGCGTTGTCAGTTATCAAAGCCTGAGGATACCCGAAGCGCGAGAACACCTCCAGTAGCTTATCTAGGATCACTCGAGCCGTCAGCGTTCGGAGAGGAAATAGTTCCACCCATTTGCTGAAGTGGTCCGTGACAACCAACAGATACTGATGACCCCTCGGGCTCCTTGGAAAGGGGCCGACGATGTCGCAAGCCGCAAGAGACCAGGGTTGCTGGCTTTTGATGGGCTGCAACAAGCCGGGGGTTTGCCGCCTCGTGGCTTGAGGCTTTGGCACAGGTGGCAGGAGCGCGCGTATCTGAGTACGTCCCTCTTCATGTTCGGCCAGGTAGCAGAGTGGCACAACTTTCGGTAAGTCTTAGGGCCACTCGAGTGCCCGGCCAAGGGGTGTCGTGATAGAAGCGCAACAGGGCGCCTCTCAGCCCGCGGGGTACCACCACCTTGAACGGATCAGATGTCTCGTTCTCACATGGGATGTACCGCAAAAGAAGCCCGTCAGCATCAAGCAGGAACGAATCCAACGCGCCAACCACACCACCAGTGGCTTTCCGGCGCTCGGCGTTTTCAGCAGTACCAGCTGATCGCCCGGCGGCCGCGCCGCCCGACTCCGATGAGTCCGACTCCTTCATGAGTCCGTCGATAACTTCTCGACAATACGGATCGTTCTGCTGTGCTTCTCGGAGCTCTTGTTTGCCAAAGGGGATCCCCACGCCGCCTATAGGGTCGACGAGGTTCACGGTCGCGTCTGCGGAACACGGGGGGCCGGTGTTCCGTTGGACGGGGCTGTACGTGGCTCGGACGCAATCACACTCTTGGTTTGGGTTTCTGACTCGGAAGGGCTCGCGCACGCGACGGGGGCCCGAGACAAAGCGTCGGCCACCACGTTCGTGCTCCCTTTCCGGTAGCGCACCACATAATCGTAGCGCTGTAACGTCAGCGCCCACCGCGCCAGGCGACCTGCAGGCTCTCGAAGGCGCGTTAGCCACCTTAGAGCGGCATGGTCGGTCTCAATGACGAAGGTAGTCCCGTCAACAAACATGTCGAACTTACGGAGAGCAAACACCATGGCTAGGCACTCTCGTTCGGTCACGCTGTATCGGGTTTCGGCGGGCGTCAACGATCGGCTGGCGAACGCAACCGGTCGAAGCGCGCCTTCGTGCTCTTGGAGCAAAACCGCACCGAGGCCCCGGTCGCTCGCGTCAGTTTGGATCACGAACGATCGGTTCAGGTCGGGCAGTTTCAGGTTGGCAGTGGCCACTAGAGCATCGGCGAGGCTACCAAAAGCGGCCTGCTGCTCAGGGCCCCAGTCCCACTTCGCAGACTTCCTCAATAGACGGGTTAAGGGAGCCTGGAGAGCCGCGCATCCCGGGATAAACTGACGATAGAAGTTTATCATCCCGAGATAGCGGCGCAGAGAGCTGACGTCCGTCGGCGCCGGGTACTCCAGGAGTGCCTGGAGTTTTTCCGGGCAGGGCGAGACGTGGCCCCTGTCGATCGTGAACCCCAACAAAGAAATGCGGGTCTCCGCGACTTGGGCCTTCTTCGGATTTAGAGTGATTCCGGCAGCTCTCAGTCTCTCAAGAACATCCTCCAAATGACGCATGTGGTCTTCGAAGGTGTCCGAGTACACGACGATGTCGTCGAGGTACGCCATGGCATATGACCATCTCGCTTCCCCGAGGACACGGTCCATCAGTCGCTGGAATGTCATGGGCGCTCCCGTAAGCCCGAACGGCATGCGCGTGAACTCAAAAAGTCCACGGTGACAGACAAATGCTGTCTTGGCCGCGTCGTCGGGTTCGACTCGTACCTGTAAGTAGCCTCTACTGGCGTCGAGAGTTGTAAAGTACTTCGCTCCGCCGAGGTTCGATATGATAGAGTCGATGCTTTGGAACGGGTAAGCGTCCTTGCGAGTGACTTCGTTCAGTTTGCGGTAGTCCACGCAGAGGCGGGATGTGCCGTCTTTCTTTGGGACGAGAACGACCGGAAAGCCCCATGGGCTCTCTGAACGCCGGACAACGCCGGTGTCGATCAACTCATCCAGGGCGGCGTCAATGGCCTTCCTCTTAGCCAAACTGACCGGACGAGGATTACATCGCCAGGGGCGAGCATCTCCTGTGTCGATCCGATGCCGCACTGAGTCAGCGCAGCCGGGTCGGTCCGTGAACATCGTGTCATAAGAATATAACAACGACGAGAGGCGCGCCCTATCGAGTCCCGTAATACCGCACGTGGGTGTCAACAGTGGGTGGGGGGCACGGTTCCCCGCTCCGGCGGCGGGAGCCGACTTGGGAGCGGGGGGTGCACAGCCGCGCAGCCCGCAACCGGTTTCGGGGAGAGAGCGTCTCCCTCGCGACTCGAGTTGCTCGCTGCGCTCGTCGGGACGGGGGCCGTGGAGGCAGCCGGGGATTCGCAAAAGGGTTTCACCGGTCCAAAGGGCCCCTCACGGTAACCTCCGTTAGCGACGTCGATCACTATCCCCGTTCGAGCGAGAAAGTCTCGCCCTAAAATGACCGGTACAGAGAGGTCGGGGAGGTGAATGAAACGGTGGCGCCTCACTCTGTGGTCCCATCGCACGACTAACCTCACGGCACCGCTCGATTGTGCGGTGCCGCCAGCGGCCAGCCGGAAGGACGTGTTGCATTCTCTTAACCGCACAGAGTGCGTCTGCAAGTGTGCAAATACTTCCTCGCCGAATAACGATGCGCTGGCCCCGGAATCGAGGAGAGCCGCAAACGTTCGACCAGCGATTGTGAGGGCCAAGAACGGAGCAGGCGCATCGGGTGAAAAATCAAGCCGATACGCGGACGGAGCGAGGGCGATCATGGGTGCCCCCGCGTTCCGCCGAGCCGCCGGCCTCGTCAGCGGCGGCCGGCTCCGTTTCCCGAGGCGTTGGGAGGCGCTGTCCGCAGATCAGTACATTCTCGGGCGAAATGGCCGAGATTACCGCAGCGGAAACACCGTGCGTCCGAACCACGAGGTGGGTTCCGTCGCACGTTCCTCGGCGGGGTGGGGCGCTCACTGGGAGCATCTTGGTGCTCAACCTGCGCCCCCTGCGCTGCCTCGTGTCCGACGGGCGGTCCCGATTGCGCTGGGCCGCATGCGCCTCTGTGGAGCCTCGTCGCAAGCCAAAGGTGTAGGGGTCCAGGGCACGATCGGAAATGTCTCTCGTGTCCCTTCCCCGCGTGTCGGCATATGCCGCATACGCCTCAGGGCGGCGAGTCCGAGACCCGAAGTCTCCGTTCCACGCGCAGCGCGGCTCTAGGGACTCCGACGGGTGGGGCGGAGGCCTGTAGGCGCGCGAGGCGAGGATATCGCCTTGTAGGCGGCGAGCTTCAACGGCAAGATCGTCCAGGGAGCTGAACCGACTGCCGCGCAGATAGGCGGCGAACGTTGGATGCGCCTGCCTAATCACTCGCTCGACTCGCTCCGAGTTCGGGGCCGCAGGGTCAGCTATCAGAAACAGCTCCTGCATTGCTCGGACGTACTCGAGGAGCGATTCGTCCGGATGCTGAGTCCGTCGCTCCAACTCTCGTCGCATCCTCCGCTCATAGTCTGCGGGGAGGAATTCCTGTCGAAAAGACAGTCGGAACTCCTGGAGAGTGAGCGCGTGTTGCCCGGCCAGGCGAAACCAGCGGGCTGCCTGGTCGGTCAGGGCAACGGGCAGAATGCGACCCAGTATCTCTTGATCGGACATCCCCATTGCCTGCTGATAGTGTAGCAGGTCCTCAAGGAAGTCCGTGGCGCTGATGGAGTCACCATAGCCCTTATACTTGGGGATAGGGATCCGTACGGGCGATCGCATGCCTCTCGGGCCTGGCAAGATCGCCTGCATCGCGCCGGACAGGCTCTCAATGATTCGTGTCGCCTCCTGCAACAGCGCGTCATGAGAGCCCGCGGGATCGTTGCCCGAGCGGGTCGCTACGGGCGCCCGCCGTGATGGGGAAAAGTCTGGTAAAGGTGAGACTCCCGAGAGGCCATTCGGCAAACCATCACCTCCAAGTGGAGGGATGATGTGCCTCGGCGGGTCTTGTCGGACGTCGGACGGCAACTCAATGAGGTCGCCGGCGGCGTTCGCTCCGATGGGAGCAGCGACAGCGTCGCGCGCGCAGGTGCTCTCTCGCAAAGGGGAAGCCCACGTAGCGTCATCGTGCGGGACATCGGCCCGTTGGGACACCGAGTCGCGCGGATGAAGAGACGGAGCGCCGGCGGCGTTCGCTCCGGTGGGAGCAGCGACGGCGTCGCGCGCGCGGATGCTCTCTCGCAAAGGGGAAGGCCGCGTAGCGCCATCGTGCGGGACATCGGCCCGTTGGGACACCGAGTCGCGCGGATGAAGAGACGGAGCGCTATAACCACTGGGTGGTCCGCTCCCGTCGCCAACGGCGTTCACTTCCAGGGTGGAAGGAGCGCCGGGCGTTGGCCGCGCCTGGCCGGGGTCTCTAAAAGGAGACGGGGTCAGGGGGTCCTCAGCCAAGGTGCGTACTTCACGGGAGAGTCCGCTGGCCAAGGTTGGCGCAAACCAGCGGCCGCCGACAGAGCCGGTGGCCGGGTAGCCGACGGGTGGGAGTGGGGCGGCCAGGGGCTGCCCTCCCGTAGCCACGTCCGCCAACGTGATCAAAGCTCCGAAATCGGGCTGATCCGCGGACATGGCTCAAGAAACCCTAACAGCGGGGCAACCACAAAGTCTACGCTAAACCACGACAACGATAGATGCCGTGGCCCCACGTTGGGCGCCAGAATGTGGAGGTCTCAAAGGGGTACGAGGCGTCCGGATAGGAGGCCGACCGCGAAACCACCACCCCGCAGCGGATCAGAGTCACCGCTACGACGGGTTCGACTGCTGGCTGCACCCGCTAGCCGGGACTCACGCAGGGAGTACACGGACACGCAGAATAGAGGGACACCCGGGGTTTATTGGTTCCGGTTAAATACAAATAGAATAAGACTAGTACGGCAAGGGGGAGGGTGTCCTTACCTTGCCGCACTTTCCCGAGAGCCTGGACGGAGGTAGGGCAGCAGAGTCCCTGGCCGCACGTCCGAACAGTTTCCAGTCCCGCAGAACAGTCCCGTCTCCGAGCGGCCAGAGGACACGCTCCCTCTCTCTTTCCCTCGCCGGCGGCTCCAGCCTCCTCCCCGGAAGGTGGGCGAGCCCGCCAGAGGGAAGTTCCCTACGTCCCCCCCAACGGGGAGGACGCGGACGGAGGAGTGGCGAGAGTAGGCAACCAAGATGGCTGCCTCTCCTTGCCACGATAAGGCACGCTCCCGTCGGAAGCCAGGTGGCTCCCGACGTCGCGCCCGCGGCCCAAAGGCCGGATCAGGGAAAGGGAGCCAGAGGCTTCCACAAGCTGGCGGCGGAGAAAAACGCGCTACGCTCCCCGCAGCCCGCCCCCCCCCCCCCCCCTCTATATACATCCTCTCTCTCTGTTCACACATTTCCTCCCGCCTCCTTCCCCTCTCTTCGTTGAAATCTTCTCCTTCCCTCATACACCCGCCGGAGTAGCGGTAGTCTGGCAACTATGGTCAGTGGGCAACCTCGGTCGGCAAATTTGGGTACGCCAGACGGAGGAAAGCCCGATTTCTGTGAGTGTGGCAAGTGTGTTTCACATCAGCGCTTCAATTTGAAACGAGAGGCTTTTACTCGTGAAAATAATTAGGCATGGCGCGGAATTCGGCTTCCCAACAATTCCTCTCTGGAAGCGGCGCGAACGTGGATGTTTCGGTTGTGATTCAAGGGTGTAGATTGCCAGGTTACGATCGTGCAGTAAATCTGCGTGCTGGGTGCAGTTCGTGGCGTTCATTACTTTTCTTTTTTCTAACCTGTGCATTAGATTTTTGTGGAGTGGTAGAGACCAAGAGGTGTTTCTCGCATGGTCTGTCTAACATCACGGGCGCTTACATCGAGAGAAAAAAAGGCTTTTTTGTCAGCCCAGCGTGCTCTGATCACGCGCAGTCTTTAGGCCGGAATATATTGAATATCTGAGTGACCGGGTACTAGAATTCGACTCGCGAATCGAATTATTCGGGGACTTTTCTATCCGATTCCGAACTCAGTATATTCGAGTATTCGCACACCCCTAATTGGAACACTTTTGAATACATCTTATGGCCGCACGGGGCCTTAGCGACATTGGCGACTTCTCGGGGAACCTTGCGTTTGTCGAGGAAACGCGGGAATGTTTTAATTCATCTGCCTCGTATAACTGCGATGTTTCCTTACCTCCGTGATTGCATATCCGCTCGGAGACAAACATCTTCGGTGAATGGACAGTGGTGATGATTATAAATTAGGGGTGTGCGAATATGTAAATTTTCGAATATGAATCGAATATGAATATGAAAAAAATCAGACTTCGAATATCGAATTGAATATCGAATATGTGCGCAGTAATAAGAAATCGCGACAACCCTTGTCTCTTGCGACAAGGGCTGCCTCCTCTGTTGAATCATATTACCGTGTCGGTTGACTCCCTGACGGCTGCTTGCAACATTCTTTTTACTTTCTTTTATCAACAAAAGGAGTTGTTTCAGGTGGTCTTGGAACGTTGTGCTTGTTCCCATCAACGTTTGAAGCACACTTTCACACGACTTGCACTGAACTGTCGACGGCGAGAGTTTTGTGTGGTAATGCCAGAGAAGGCTTCCCGGCTTTCGTTCCTTGCTTGCTTGCTGGCTCATCAAATGCGGCTGAGGCCATACTCCGAGAACACGTTCGAACAAGGACAGTACCGGCCTTAACTAGAGCAGCTAGCATGGCTTACCAATTGCCAAACAAAGCACACAAGGCAGTGGTAGGCTAGTACTTGTCTGGTAGGTGATGGATGGATGGATGGAGGCTAATGGCTGTACCTTTTATAAAAGACAGTAGCTTGCGCCACTTAGTCGTTGAGTTGTTGTCTATGGCGATGAAATGTTCTTATAGCCATTCTGACTTTTTAATTTCCAAACATTTATAAATATTTTGAGACGAATAAGCAATTGTCTTACTTGCTTCATAGAAACAGAAACCGAAACTACTACTGTCTCGTGGGGCAGTAAAAGTCTTATGCAAAATAAAAACAGAGCCGATACAGAACCAATAATGAATGCATCATGTAAACATTTCGGTGAATAAACATTCTGAGATACTTCAGAATGTTCAGGGCCAAACGTGAATGCACGGCACGCAGATTATTCCTTATTTACCCGAATATTCGGAATTCAATCCAAATATTTGTAGTTTTTTCGAATATTCGATTGTGGCCGAATATTTGAAAAATTCCGAATATGCAATTCTCGAATTGAATATGTATAGAATAAGGAAAATATCTGATTCGTATCCGAAATTCTGAATATTCGCAAACCCCTATTATATATACATTTACGCTCCAATTGTATGCAGCATATGTGAGAGGCACGGAGTCGTGCCTCTCACATATGCAATATGGGTGGTCGCAGAACCCATGATACCAGCTCGTGGAACCTGTGTTCTGCGGAACCCAGTTTGAGAACCCCTGCTCTAGCCGTAGCTCATTTAGAGGCTCTCAGCTGACCGTATCAGAGTTTGTGGAAGACATCGGACCACTTGCCTGTGGTGTGTTGCAAACATGGGTCCCTTGACATGGCCCAGCCCAGTGCAGCCGGGGGTGGGACACGTCCCAGGCAGCGAGTTGGCGCCCACGGGGTGGCCTGGAACACCGAGAGAGCGAGTTCCAAGAAGCCCGGAGCCGCTTTGAAACTCCTATGTGCGTCTGTTTACATACGCTTCCTTTGTACGTCGGCTTACTTTTATTTAAAACCCGGTTTTGCATTTCTTTCTGAACTCCCAAAAATACAGCCCCCCTTCCCCTCAAAGAAAACAAATAAAACACAAACAAAACACACACCAACAAATATTTTTCAAAACTGACTATTTATAATTAAAAAAAATTCCTTGGAAAAGACAAAACGTTTTGTGAATATTTATGTTGCAAGATTTATTTGAGCAAGTCAAAAACATGCTTCTATTTCGGGGTTGACATCTTCAAATAGAAACATGCTTCGAAACTGCTCCAAACTCAAAATAACTATTGCGACATAAGTGTGTTGATAAAATTATTTTTAGGGGGAAGTTCATTATGTAAATTATGTGTCCTAACCGGGCATTTGAAAAAGGTTTTGGGAGTTCAATGTGCCTATATGTTGAACCAAGATGTCTTTTGTTTCCCCGAGAGGCCAATAATAAATACAGTCTGGCACATAATCAATTCACTACACCTTCAGCACTCATTATCTTCCAGTCTGTTACAGATACAGGGAGATAACAATAATCACTAATCTGCATTAATGATAACCAGAATCTTCTTTTTGTACATAGTCATGTGGGGTAGTCCTAACAAGTCATAATTATGCCCATTTTTCACCAAAAATGAAGCGGAGAGTGAATGATCAGTGCTCTAAATATCCAGTCAGTGACGGCACGGTACAACTAGGCAAAAATAAAGTCCCATTCAATGAAAGAAAATATCTCCGCATGCGGGAATATCCTATCCTTCTAGACATCTGGTTGAGTGGTACGCTATTCACAATTCATTTTGATTCAAATACGAACAGCAAAGCTCAAAGTCTTCAGTTCCACAGGTTCCGGTTTTGGGAAGGGCATTTCAATGCGGACTGGACGACTGTCGATGCCTTGTCAAACGGCATCAACTTGCATTTCACTTCATAGCCAAAACTCAACAGCTCGAATAAAAAATATTATTATTTAAAAAGATGTCATTCCTAACCAGGTGGACGTCCACTAAAATGTTTACTTTTAAACCTTTAAAGAATAAATAGAGCGGAAACAAAATACAGTAAACTTTTGTTAGTTCGACCTCGGTTAATTCGACTTTTCGTTTAATTCGATCGTGTTCAAAAGTCCCGTTGAGCGCCCATACATTTCTATAAGAGGAAAAGTTCGATAGTTCGAACTCGAGAAGACTCCGCATCGGATAATTCATCCCGAGCAAATGTGCGCGGGCTCACACTGCACGGCACCACGACAGAAAAACCACCAACGTACGGCGAAACATGGGCCCTTTGCTGCAAAGCCGATAGACGTGCGCAAATATGCACCTCCTCCTCTACGCCGTTGATATAGACCGTAGCGAATGACACCAGCCAGCGCAACAAATCTGGCGTGGAGTAGCGCGGAGAACACAGCACGTGGTTGGGCGCGGAGAGACGCGCGCTCTCAAAGCGCTTTTCTGTAACATCGTGCGCGCCAGAAAGCGCGAGTTCTCTTTTCCTTTTTTTGTTGTTGTTGTTGTTGCTGTTATTTTTCTTCTGTCACCGATGGTCTGGCCATTTGGCGCCAAAGTAGGCTCGTAAAGCATTCTGAGCGCGCACTCTCAAAGCCTGTAGAATCAAGTGCGGTCCATCTTGCGTGCCAAAAAGAGGAAGTTCTCTTTCCCTTTTTTTTTGGTTATTTTTCTTTGTTGCCGAAGATCTGGCTGCCCGGCGTCAAAGTCAACTTGTAAAATTTACTTTTTTCGTTTTTTTTTTTTTTTTTTGGTTGTAGGGAGCGATTTTCTGGGGTTGTGACATTTAGTTACGCTGTTCTCCGGAGCATGCTTTTAGACACGTGTCTTAAGCACAGACGGCAGCAGACCATCCGTGAGTACTGCGGAGAATAGAAGGAAGTTTAATTTGAACAGTTTTTCTGTCCTTTTTTTTTTAATTCAATCATTCGGATAATTTGACCAAATATCGAGGTCCCGTCGAGGTTGAATTAACGAACGTTTACTGTAGTCGACTTATTTTCAAACACATACGACAATTTGCAGCCGTGAAACTCCATTTAAAAACATTGCTGCGCAAGAGTTGCCTTCTGTGTGATATCCCTCGTCACATTTTCTTGGACCATGTGTGTTTTTACCACAGTCCCCCAAAAAATTTATCCACGGGTTTCTACTGTACTCACTAGTGCTTGTTTGTAAACGAGCTCACTAGCTCCCACTATCGGTTTTCTACTCTTCTTTAATTCCCTTCTGTTTTCCGTCCTCAGAAGCGAAGTATGTATCTGTTTCCCGAAAAAATACTGCCTTTCCCGATAACTGTGCACTGCGGAAATAAGAAATAAGCAGATTATCAAAGTCTACTGGGACACGAAATATTGCAGCATACTCCTATTACCAACTCCCACCAAACATGGTGAACCGAAAGTTCAAAGGAGAATATCATGTCTGGTTATTTAAATAACAACATCTGGAGAAAATCTTGCACGCTGGCACACGTTAAAATTTTTTTTCCAACACGATTAATGCATGGATTGTGTTACCTCCCACGGCTATATTCGAAATGAAAACACATTCCTGCCATGTTTTTCGTGTTTATAGAGTGCCTTTGTGATAACTTGTTATTTACACTTTTGAAATGTGTGATTTACACAAAATAAAGGTTTTCAGGTACATTTGATGCTAATGCTTGAGTCTAAAATTTATTTTTGCATGTTAACAATGTCTATGTTTCTGCTTTTTTTCTGTCTATTCACCCAGGTGATTCTTTTAGTGCTTCGTGTTAGCTATACCATGTCATATGCTCTGTGCCTTATTTAATTTCGTCTCAATTTGTGCACAATATTATAAAATAAAAAAATTTAAAATTTGCAACTGTATTTTAATTTATGAAAACCACCGCATGCAGAATTGCAATGCATGAGGAATGGTGGGTCGACGTTCTTGTTTATGGCACACACCGATTAATTATGCAATGTTCCGACGTAATGCCAGTGATGTAACTAACACTACTCTAGATGGTCATGTGACGTCAAGATGTCAAGCGACATTACGTGATGTGCCATGCCCGCAATAAACCAAGGGTCCTCAGCTATTTTGATCTCGAGGAACTTTGCCTCAACGGATAGCCAGGGGGAACCCCTCCAGTTTCTACCTCGATGCAGCAAACCAGTTCAGGGGCCTACAAGGCCTGAAAACAATAACGGACACACTAGGGAGCGTATGGCTTATAGTTATACATAGGTGGACGGCGTAGATACGCTAAAATAGTGCGCAAACCGGAAAGAGGCTTTACTCAGGACGGCCGAGAAAATTTGGCAGCTCGAGGAACTGCTGAGGGTACCCTAGGGAACCTCTGGGTTCCTGGGAACCCAGTTTGGAACCTATGCATAGACAAACATAATATCTGATCTAGCTTCGTAATACAGGGGTGGAACTCATGAAATGTACTTGGGAGCAGCCACAGGAGCAGCTGAAACAGCTGTGTTGGAGCAGGTTGGGAGCAGCTAAAACTACATTCTGGAGCAGGCTAGGAGCAGCTCAGATCAGTTTCATTGCACTTCAGCTTGTGTCATGGCGCACCGTGCATTCACGAGGGCGCCTATCACCATTAGCCGTCTTGGCCGAGCGCAATTAGTTGCCTCGCCTCAGACACGATCACATGGTCGTGTCGCCGCGGAGTCGATCGGGATCTCGAATTCGGCTCCCGACGTTCCGCTTTCTCTCCTAGCCACTGGATGGCGCTGCAGGCGCCCTTGGCAGGGCGAGGAGAAAACCTCCTCGCCCATCGGTCGATCTAGTCGGGTAACCGGGAGGCAAGAGTCTCTTAGGATCCCGGCCGGCGCTGAAGATAGGCAAGTGGAAGCAACTGCTCGGGCAATAGCGGGACACGAGGCCTAGGGGCCCTCTTTGTGTTAAGCTTTAGGCTTAACGGACGTTTGTAAATATTTGAGTAATGTCGCGTGTGTTTGTAGTATAGATTGAGTGTTTTTGTAGCATTGTGTTTTTATGTACCAATAAACGGGGAGCGGAATTCCGCTCCCGTGAAAGAACCAGGCTGGACTCGGGTTGTTGACGGACCACGTGGGGAACGGCGTATCGGCGGCGGTATGCGAACTCTTAGATGTCTTAGACAAGCACTGGAGCAATTTCAATTGTGCTTAGCAGCACAGATGAACATGAGTAGTTAGGGACCTAGGCAGATGGGATAACAGTGTAACAGATGCGAAAACTTGAAACTCTGTGAGCCTTAATGAGATCCGAAAAGCAAGTAGCATATGTTTCTGAAGATAGTGTCCTTGATATTTTCTGAGTGGCTTTTAGGTGCTCAAAATGCAAACCAGCACTGCTTGTCGCACAACCCACATGTGCTCGACATTGTAATTATATGTGCGAACCATGTGACGTGCGAAAGCAACGCACAGGTAGTTACGCGGAGGAACAGGGCAACAAATTTCGAGTTTATCCTATTGTGCAACTCAATATCGCAACAAATTTCGAGTTTATCCTATTGTGCAACTCAATATCGAAGCAGCAGACTACGATTAACGGAGTTATCGTATTCAAAGCGATAAGCAGGAGCAAGGTTGAAGTACGCCGAGCAGATCTAGCGCTCGCGTGAGAGCTGCTGGCCGGCAAGGTTTCGGATCGGACCGCGTTTCAGTTCTATCAAATCACGATTTATCTTGCGGGAATGCCGTTCCAACTTCTAACGATGAAGTACTTAAAGAAATCTTTTGCTCATTTGTTTTCAACTGGCTGACGTCCGGATCCCGGGCCGCAGAGCCTCAGGCAATCTGACGCTTAACGACTCGACCTCACCTCGGCCGACTTGCTTAGCAGCTTACGGTTGAAGAATAACAATCCAGTCACAGGTGGTCTTAGCGCTTGGAATCCGACCCCCGAGTTTTTTCACGCGCTTCCGACTCGAGATACACAGGGAGAATAAACAGAACAAAGGATTGCAAAGGCCGACCAAGCTAAACGCGCTCTCATTGGTCTGCCAATCGAGTCGATAGAAACCGAAACGAAGACAAAATACAATTTTTTTGGCGCACGTTTTGCAATTTGGTGCATAATGGCGCGAGGTATTGGCTGTGGCGCAGTTTCCGCAACATGGCGCAGGCAAATGCGTCTGGCGCAAAATGGCGCAAATGGCAGCAGCCGTTCCGCCCCTGTAATAGCAATTCTGCATAAAATAAAGAAAAGAAAGATGCCGGAGGAAAAGAGCGGGTGCACCCACTTGGCGGCGGCTCCAGGGGGTGTCCGGTCTTGGCGCACCAGCCGGCGGGGTGTATGTCTGGGCTGTCCTCGTCCACGAAACAGTCCCCGGCAGGACCCGGAGGCCAGCCGTCCCAGTGCAGCAGCAGGCCCTGGGGAGGCTGCAGGGCGGCCACCGTGGCGACCCGCACCAGCCGGGGGTTCAAAGGGTCCACCGCCTCCAGGCGCAGGCCCCTGCGCCAGCCGGGGCACAGCTGCCGCGGCCGGAACAGGCGCCCCGGCACGGCCGTGGCCTTTGTCTCCGACAGGTACTTGTCCCACGAGAAGGGGCCCTTGTGGCCTGCAGAGGGACCCGCACTGAGCGCTTGCGACGGCCTTAAAGAGCGATCCCGGAATCAAAGCCTGCTCCTTGGTCCTGGATTCCAGGTCTCAAAACCGGTCCTTAAATCCTGTCCTAGATTCCAGATCGGTCCTGGTCTCTAGTCTTGGATTTCAGCGTAGGACTGAATTCCAGAATTTGAAAACCGGTTTTGAAATCCAGTCCTAGGTTCCAGTTCAGTCTCGTTGGATTTCAGTGCAGAACTGAAATTCAGTACTAATCTGATTCCATGGCTGGTCTTCAGTCCTGGAATCCATTCCTATAGCGAAATCCACTACTGCAGGCTAGGACTCAATTCCAGTCCTTTTCTGAAGTCCAGAGCTGCAGATTAAGGCTGGACTGAAATCTAAGACTGGATTCCAGGAGTGAATTGCAGTCCTCTACAGACTAGTCTCCAAACGTGGATTTCAGCATCGGACTGTATTTCAGTACTGAAGATCAGTCCTAGATTCCGGTTCTTGATTCCAGTCCAGACCGGTCTCCGGTCCAGGATTTCAGTAGAGGACTAGATTTCAAGGGGCACTGACACATCAAAATCGTGTTTTTAGATGCGGAGCATCTCTTGCTCGGGTCTATGTCCCGCGGCCTTGTAGTCCGCAGTCACACTACGCACGCGCAACTCTCCTCCTTCCCTCTCTCCAACAGCTGCGCGTTACTCTCTCCTCTCTCTCTCTCTACCAGCTGCGTGCACTGCGCGTGCGTTCGCTTCTCCTCACACCGCGCGCGCACGCGCAACTCCTCCTCTAGTCTCCTCTCCTCAAGTGTGAAAAAAAATAAACGGCGAGCGTTCCAAGTTTCTCTGCCGCGAGCCGCGACGAAGGCTAGCGTAGGGGGTAATGCTAGGGCAGTCGGTGGCGCCATCTCTCGACGTCAGCACGCAACTGACTCTTTCCTCGGAAACAACACGATGCTCCACATCACCCCATGGTTCCTCTCGGGAAGATGGTGTAATTTTTTTATTATCCGAAACGATGCCGGGACATTACCTTCAAAATTCGAAACTTGGGAATTCAGTATTTGTGAAGTAAAAAAACAATTTCCAAATGCCAAATTCGAAGTTCCCACGCGATCCGCGCCAATGCGTTGACGTCAAATATTACGGAGTCCTGAGAGTTGACTTTCTTTCATGACTCCGTGCTGTTGCCACCGCGACCTGAAGCGAGGAGGAAAGGAGCGGAAGATAAGGGCGCCGGCGGACTGAGAAAAACCGGTTTTATTCCGTGTGAGCAATGCTGCCTGCCAAGACGGCATGTTTTCCGAGGGAGGATACAATTTCAGAAGGCGACATCACAACGGACTTCGATTTTTGGTATTTCAAAAGAAGGGCTGTAGTGCGTTCGCAATTGCGTTAAAAAAGATGTTTTACGATTGCCGTTATTAAATGTTATAGAAATGTCGCCTACAAAGCTTCTAAATTTCATGATTTTTGACGTCACGAATCATAAGAAGCGAGGAACGGGAGAGAAAAAACGGCAAAAATAAAAAAGCGCGCGCGTGCATGGGAAAATTTTTTTTTTTTTGCGATGCGGTATTTTTTTGCTTGTCTATGACTACTATTTGCATCCGTTTTAGACAATAAAAAAAATAAAAAAATACGACCCTTGGTGTGTCAGTGCCCTTCAGCATAGGAATGGACTCCAGAACTGAAAACCAATCCTGGGATCCAGCCAAGTTTTTAGCTCTTCTCAGAACTTGATTTGAGGCTCTAGAATCAACCCTCTCTAGGTATCTCGACATGCACACAAAAACTGATAAGGCCCACGTCATGCCGCATCGCCCAGTGCTATCGTACTGTGCTGGCCAAATTGTGCATCTACACAGGAGACTTTAAGGCAGACTGTCACTGACAGAACGGCTTCCCTTTCATCAGACACCTCCAGCATGTGTTGGCTTTTGTCCTGCTTTGGCCGTGCGTGCACACTTGAAACTCATGCTCAAGTGTTACGGAAGGTAGGAAGCTCGTGCTCGACAATTCCTTTCAGCGACTGGAGCTTGGGGTCCTCACCGCTGGGTGGCGTGAGGGTGTGGCCGTGCTCCTTGGCCCAGTGCACGGGGTGCACCCAGGGTGAGCCGGGGTCCGCCCAGTAGTCGTAGGCGCTGTCCCAGCCGTCGAAGTGCACCAGGAAGCGGCCGGACTCCGGGGCCACATCGGCCAGGGTGGCCACACACACCAGCTGGGGTCCTTGCGGTCGTGGGCCTCCAGCTTCATGCCCACGCGCACCCCCAGGGGCACCGCCTGCGCCGCCATCCAAGACCACCCGGTGCGTCACACGGAGCGGAGTACGACTACTCTCGGCAGTTTCTTGTACTGTTCACAAAATGCCTCTTCCCTTCCGGTAAGCCGCATTCCGCCAGATTGATGAACGGCGTTTGCCACTTTTGCCATTTAATTATGGGCAGTCACTTAGTTATTTCGCGTCGTTTTCAGTGTCGGTGGAAAGCATGTGCACGTTAAGTGGCTCCGTCGCCGACAGAACTCGGTAAGTATACGGCTGGGGACGTTTTTGGGCCAATAATCCCACGCTTACTCCACTTTCTTTCCTTTCAGTCACCCTGGCGGCTTCTACCAGGGCATATTTTGGATGCCGACGGGTCGACTTTTTCTATCGCCAGGCATGCGTCTTAAGTTTAGTCTCTTCCGAATATTCAAATTTTCGTAGTAGTTTCGAATATTACACTATTCGATATTCACTTCGAGAAGAACTGCGATATTCATACTTTTCTAAGCGTTGACCGTGGCAGGTTGTCCCCTCAGAGCGCAGCTTCTTACCGAGCACCGGTGCACTGCGGGGAAGCAACACCGGCGGAGCTTGATTCCGCAGGTGTGGCTTCTCCGCAATGCACCGGTGCTTGGTAAAAAGCCCACTCAAACAGGCTAACCCGTCACAATCAACACTTCAAAAAGTATGAATATTGCAGCCATGTGCATAAAGGAAAGCTCATTTCCAAAGCAGCGATGGTGCACGCGTGTGCCTAGTGTATTTAAAAAGAAACAGAAACTGTCGTGAATGTTGATATCCACATTGCAGTAAAATTTTCAAAATTAAACTGGCATGCATATGAGTATATGTTCAGCAGAGACGCCCTGACAACCTGTGTTAATTATACAAAGGGTTTTTCCTTTTTGGGTTTTATTTTTATTTTCATGTCCGTGACATCACTTCCTGAACAGGGGAATTGTTCTTTTCATTTTGACGTCACTTTACAAAAAATATATATACATCTTTCTCATTGTTTTAGAAAATGGAAAAGCACATAACAGAAAATCAAGGTTAAGCCGGATGGCCCCAGCAGGAAAATGGGCAAAACCCATTGAAGACTTTGGGAGCTTTGAACCACTAAACTAGAGGGCACAAAGAGGAAGAAACAGGTCCAGGAACCCTAAACACGGAGGACAATAGGGACACAACCATAGGAACAAGCTAAAACTTAAACTAAGTTTTATCTTGTTTTGATGGTCGTCTCCCCATTGTACTCCGTGTGTCCTCGCTTAGGATTGCCCTCCTCCTATTGATTTAGTTCATCACGCTGACCCTGCAATTCTTCGAAACTAAGTCGCCATAGTCTTCGGATGGACGATAAAATGGTCCTTGACAAAAAAATAAAACCCGAAAACGAAGAGCCCTAATCATACGTGATTGAAGAAAATATGTCTGCATATAGCAAGAATATTTATAAATCCCCTCGATCTAGGTATAGCTGAGCATTGCTATAGGTTTAATTTCATGTCAAATGCATAGTCTACTTATTACCACACCAACGTAGGCATTGGACTTTCAGAGGCCACAGTCAATAAACAGGGTTAGATTAGAATTAGCATAGAAATGGACAAATGGAAGCTTGGCAAAAACTTTCACAAGTTCAGCTGGGTTTTTGTTTGATCATGTTGCAGTAGTGAAAGGCTTAGAGAAGCGATTCAATATTCGAGTAGAAAATATTCGGCCAAAACCACCATTCGCTTCAAACTCAAAATTCACTATTTGCATACGACTACTTAAATTAAATTAAAACAAAAAAATGGTACGCATACAATTTTAGTATTAGCCTTTTTTATGTTCATGACTACTCTGGCCAGTGCATGCTGATTGCAACGCAAAAGTACTTGAGTGATCTGGAAAACATTCCATCCCAGCGTGGAAAAGCAGAGGCCGAAAGTTCAACAACACAGAGTTTGGAGAGATTTCGAACCGGAGGTATGTGACGTGAAACTGCCCTATAGCTCTTCCTGCAATGGAAGAATGTGGTAGGAAAATTCATCGGACAGGAGTGCTGCATCAGCGTTTGGCCAAAACTCGTGTCCTCACCGACCAAGCACGAATTGAACACTGGCCTTTGATGAGTGACGTAGTAAGTCCAGCACCACGGCCTCATATTCGCGTGGGTGCTGAGCGAGCGGGCTTGCACATGTGGTGGGACAGTGTGTGCAAGGGGGAAGAGAACGAGCAGGTGCTTTGGAGCGTACAGGGAAACGTGAAATAGCGGAGTCAAAGCTGGGATGTGCAAACGCAAGACGTACACTTCGCGTTCCACTCTTGCTGGCGGGCTAGCATTGCCACGATTTTATTTCGGAGATGCTAAGCATGACAATGTTCGTGCCATTGAGGCATTAAAAGCGTAGCGAGTTCCTCTGTGCAATGTCGCCGTGAAGCAACAGGCAACACCTTCTGTGTCGCAGGAAAGGTGCAAACTTTTAAATTCTGATCCAGATTGCACTAGCGTGCCAATAATTGCCTGCAAAAAAACATTGTGTGAAGAGCATCTGGTCTGCACAAAATCTTTTAATGCGTGTCTGACAAAATAAGGTGATTTTCTCTACCCCAAAGGAATGCTTACTAGTGATTCATCTCTGGATGGGTCAGCTACTCAGATACTAGCGCTTAAATGAATGCTACGGGTGGGGCACAATGAAAGAACTCTGGGGGGAACTCCTGAGGAACAGAGTTTGAAAAGTGACGCAGTAGGCTACGGCGACATTTGGCTGACCACTGCTGCACAATGCGTGCCCAAGTCTCCAGGTCATCAGACTTAAACGCCAGCCAAGTTGGCCCTCATCAACGAGTTGCTGTATTTCACGGCAAACTATAGACCAACACGCGTCCCTGACGTCACGCAGATGCGGTGGAGCTGTCGGCGGAAATGCACATGCGCAGACGCTTCACTTCCTGCGAATTCGATTTCTGCGCATGCGCAGTGCCCACACCTGGTGTGGGCAAACGTGGGCTTGTTTGTAAACAGCGTGTCGGTCTATAGTCGGTGACAGGTCAAGAAGGAAGTGGAAGCTCCTTTCCACCTCTTTCCACTATAGCTGAGCGAACGCAGGGTAGGAGATGACCTCCTCTCCAGCATTCACTCTGCTAAAGTGGAAAGAGGTGGCGAGAACTTCCACTTCCTTCTTGACCTGCCAACCGACTATAGCTCCCCTGATTTAAACGTTGCTACGACTGACTACCCTGATTTTTGATCGTAAATTTCAAAAGTACCGTATTTATTCGAATATAAGTCAACCTTTTTTTTTCGGAAATGTTGTCAAAAATTAAGGGTCGACCTATAGTCGTGTCCAAAGAATTTCGACCTACATTCGGGACCAAATTTTGAAACCCTACTGAGGTCATGGAGCTATCAATCACCTAGCCGGCGTCAAGGTAGAGCCGCGCGGCTTCTTGTTTCAAAAAAGCTTTTGATGCACAAAAACAACCGAAACAACAGCAGCCGACAGCCCCGCCACGCCGCGCCGCCGGCCACGGCTCTCGCGCACATCCCTCGGGCGTCGGGTCGGTCGGGTTTCGCCATCGCGTTCCCCTCGCTGGGCAAGGGGGAAGGGGAGGAAGAGGAACGCGATCCGCCATACACTTTGCCCTCCAACCCATGTCTTTCGCAAACGCCACAAAAAAAAAAAAAAAAAGAAAGACGGAGGTACTTTAGTTTTGTTGTTTTTCGGCGGCTCGCGTGTTGCTCACGGGACTCGCAGCGTTGCTCGCATCTTTGTATTTGCTCTTTCGTCGCTTCACCTGTTTCCACCTTCTTTCTTCTTGTCGTCATTTTACAACGGTGTCAGTGAAATATTATAGCGAATTTGCGAGGATGTCTACCAAGCTGACGAAGCTTCGGATGAGGATGACATGTCCGGAAGTTCTGACGATGATTAAGTTTTTGGCCTCGCCCTGTGATTTAACTGAGAGTGCTGTAAATAAAGGTTTGTTTCTTTCTTTTGCCCTAACTTTTCCCTGTTCCTAGAAAAAAAAAAGTCGACTTATATTCGAATTATTTTTTTTATTCTCGGTGGGCTCAATAAATAGGGGTCGACATATTTTCGTAGTCAACCTATTTACGGGTAAATACGATACTACTTTCAGGCATGCACGTGACAATGCATCAATTTCGAAAGGGACAAAAATGAGATCAGGGGAATACTGCAGTTGGGGATATTTGGGTGAAATGATGCTGAGATTTACGGTATACGCAAGAACCGATGTCGTGCTTATCAACAGAACTGGCGATTCTATTTGATCCACGTGGATGCACAGGCAATTTCTCACATCCTACGATGAAGTTAGAGAGCGTGGCCCAGTCCAGTGCCTACCTGCACGCTCCTGTTGGAGAACAGGTGCTTGGGTGCAGCCTGTGCCCTGCATGCCTTCAGGTACAGGGGCCAGCTGAACTCCTGCTGTGAGTAGCCTGAAACACAGTATGAGGACTCCTTGATGAGACATACGGGACAGTAAGGGACGCACAGTGAGCACAAAAGCATGGTTTGAACGATGGTCATGCCACTGCCTCTTCGATACAGGTGTATAGAGAGTTATCAATACCGAGGCTCACTCTAAAATCGGCACCTGACTGTAGCGATCTTAAAATTTCATCAAAAGTGTAGCATTTTAGTGGTGCATTATACCTTGTGAAATTTTAAGGTGTATCACTTCACCTGGGAAAAATGAGGCCACTATTCTCGCCACAGTCGACAACGGGTGTCAAAGCAGACGGCCGAGTAAACTGAGGGTCATGGTTGCGGCGCCATCTCACGAGAGGTGTAGTGAGCAGACGACGCCGTTGACTGCTTTCGATTGAGTGTGTCGTCTGCTTGCTGTGCCTATAGGGAGATGGCGTAACAAGTGCGACCCTTGGTCAGCTCTGTCGTCTGCATCGGTATCCGTCCTTCACCGTGGCTGGTGCGTTGGTCTCATTTTTCACGGAAGGGACTTATGGCTCAAACATTCACCGGGCTAAATGCACCAATAAAAATATTTGCAGCCTTATTTTACTTACTAATTAAAATGTGTTTTATGAGGAAGGCAGCAGACACTAAATCCAGTCTCAGCCTTCCAGGCACGCGATGCAGTGTCAGTGTCACCATGTCCTCCTTTTGTACAGATTCTTCTTTTTTTTCCTCCCTGTTTTTCAAAGGTTTCACAGCTGGCAAAGTCTTCTTGAAGCGTTTCGGAGCCCTCTTTTCTGCTTTTTCTGTTTTAGAGCGCAGCTCTTAGGTGCCCGTTTCCGGCTTGAGCAGCGTCGGCGTAACCGTGAGGTCACACATCCCCCCCCCCCCCCGAACACGTGGCCTTCAGTACTCTTCCCTCCTCCTCCTCTAGAGCTGCACTCTAATTCGGCGTTACAGGGAGTTGTAAACGGCTTTCATTTAATTATTGTTTCCTTTTTTTCTTTTCTTTCAGCAGCTGCATTGTCATCTGATTGGCGGAACTCGCGACGCAAGTGTTTGGCAGCCGGCCGCCAACCGTCTTCGACCGTGGCACGCTTTACTTTTAAAGCCTAAATCAGAGCTAGCTTCAGTAAGAATGCAATTCTGCATCGGTGCACCTTTGTAAAAAATTTGAGTGTCATGCGCATGTGCCAATTTTTTGGGGCGATTTTAGAGTGAGCTCCAGCATTGATAATACTCTTTGTTGTCAACAGTTGAGGAGCTAAAACTATGAAACTGAACTATCCACATCTGGGGAGCCAGCATGAGACTATGAACTGGCAAACACCTTCGATGGTAGCAGTTCCCAAAAGCAACCCACATTACTGACAGCCATGTGGAGCGAAAGTTTGTGCTGCAGAACCCAGGGATCCTGGGTTCAACCCTCACCCGTTTTGATGCGGAGGAGCATAGTACTCATGTGTGGTTGCATGTCACTGCTGTGTGATGCACGTTGCAGACCCCAGGCTAGCAGTCGTACTGCACTGGCTAAATTTCTCATCTACAGCAGAGGTCGGAGAAATAAAAACGTTGCAAAAATGAACGCAAGGACGAAGCCACAGGCAAACGCAGCGTCCTCTACTCGTCCTTGCGTTCGTTTTTATTCCTCCAATTACGCACTGACTTGACCACCTTCAAGCCTCACTACAGCAGAGACGCCCGTTGGGGCCGATTAACTTCCCACCATCGAAACTACGGTGCCTGGAACCTCAGGTGAAAATCAGTCCGCTTCCAGCTTGATTATGAAACTGGAAATGAGGCGGTCCAGCTGGATTCCAGCTGGATTCTAACTGGGTCCAGCTGGAATCCAGCTGGACCACCTCATTTCCAGTTCCATAATCCAGCTGGAAGTGGACTGATTTTGCCTGGAACGTGCTTTTGACCGGCGCGTTTAGCGTCCTATCCTGCCCAAGCATCAAAAGCGGTCGCGAGACGTACCTTTGGGAGGCTGCAGGCGGTGCCCGGTGCGCTCGCACCAGCCGGCCGGGAACACGTCCGCGGAGTCGGCGTTGGCCCAGAAGTCGAAGGCGTCCGAGTAGCCGTCGAAGTGCAGCCGCATCCGGAAGCCCACCACCTCGGCCACCGTGACCACGCAGAAGAGCGACGGGTGGCTGGGGTCCACCGCCTCCAGCTTCATGCCCGCCCGGAACCCGTTGCGCGTCACGGGGACACCCTGGTGCTGCACCCGCCCAGGGAGACGCCAGCCAGAGTTCACAACCTTTCCTTCCAAACGTATACAGGGTGCTCCCCAACGGTATTCAGTTGCAAAAAAAAGCCGTATAATATAAACCAGTCAACAAAAATGCACTAAAGTTGTTGGTTTTTTTGTTTTGTTTTTTAGTTTTAAGTATTTTTTGAGGGTTTGGAGGCTTTATGAAGAGGGGCAAAAGCAAAAACAAACATAAATTCGGGATAAAAGCAACACTATTACAAAATATGCGGAGAAAGCGTGAGAATTCGAGGCTTACATTAACAAATATGGTTGGTTATGGCAGCTCTAAATGAAGCACAGACATGTTTTTGGGTGTCACACTTATCGTGCCCGAATTTCACGTTTAGGTTGTGCATAAAACTAAGCATAAAAGTAACAACCATTTCTTCTTTTTTTAACAGCAACCTAAATTGACAAAATTTGGGTATGATACAGTAAAATCCCGATCAAACGCCCACCCACGGTGAAGAGATATATATGGTAAAAACTATTGGGTGGGCAACCTTTAGGGATGTGACAGCAAAATTTTATAAAAAAAATAAGCAATGAACGCCGAGGGCACCCGCTATGTACAACATGACATGGGAACTGATACCGCAGATTGTAGATGTAGTAGATTCGCGGTTTTTATGGCGCGATATAAAGACGCAGAAGCCCGCTGCAAACTGGCCTGTCACGGAAATCAACATCGTGCACGCAGATTGCGGACACAGCAAAGTCGGATTTTGTGGTTACAGAGACAGGGGAACCACAGGCGATCTGACGCTTCGGGCGGCAGTTTCTGGACGTAGCAACCATGAAGGCATAAATCTACAATATAACCCAAGACTACAGCTGGAATTCCATAAGGATCTGTTCTAGGACCTATACTTTTCTCACTGTAAGTTACTACCTGCCAAAAATGTCCTTGCACTCAGATATAATAATGTTCGCTGATGACACTGTTTTGATCTATGACCCCTTACTGCATAAGTTGAAGATCATTATTAATCAAGAACTAGAAGTTCTTCAGGAGTGGTCAAACGAGGCTAACTATGTTGTTTCTCGTTCCAATAAAAAAGATGTTAACAGTGACAGCTTTAATATTCACATTGGTAACTCATATTCACATTGGTAACTCAAACATAAAGAAGTCAATTCATTTAACTATCTCAGAGTCACATTAGATTCACATCTGCATTGGCAACTGCACATTGAAAAGACCTGTAAGAAATTAACCTACCGTATTTACTCGCACAATGAACGCACTCGCGTAATGAACGCACCCCCCAAGTCGGCTCTCAAAATTTCGACTTTTTTTTTCCCTCGCGTAATAAACGCACCCCCAACTCGGACGTCAAAATTTTGACCCCCTCCCTCCACGCGCGAAATGAACGCACTTTTCTATCCTGGTGCAGCGAGGTCGCGAATGCATGTGCAGCGTGAGCGAACAAAACGCCTTGTGAAAGTCGTTAAAAAAATTAAAAAAATGTCCAACAAAAACAAAAAAAAAGCATAAGAGATTTTTTTTTTTTTTTTGCACAGCGCAGTTTGGATTTTGGGTTGCGCGCCGCGCGCAAGGAGTTAAGAAAGAGAAGCGGAGAAGCCCTCGCCTAAGCAAAGCGAAACAAAACAGCTTGCGAAAGGCGGCAAAAAAAAAATCCACGGAACAAGAGAAAGAAAAAAACAAAACAAAAGAGCTTTTTTTTTCTTTTTTTTTTGCACAGCGCAGGTTGGTCGCGAGCCGCGCGCGTCGCGCAAGAAGATAGGAAAGAGAAGCGGTGAAGCCCTCGACTAAGCAAAGCAAAACAACTTGCGAAAGACGGCAAAAAAAAAAAATCACGGAATTAAGAGAAAAGAAAAAAGCATAAAGAGGAGCTCTTTCTTTTTTCGCACGACGCAGTTTGGTTCCAGGGTCGCGCGCCGCGCGCAAGGAGATAAGAAAGAAAAGCAGAAAAGCCCTCGCCCAAGCAAAGCGCACATAATGAAGGCATCCTGCCCTCGCCTCCTCCTCGCACTTTGGAAAGAGAAGCGAGAAGCCCTCGAAATGAACGCACTTTTCTACCCTGGTGCAGCGAGGTCGCGAAAGCATGGGCAACGTGGGCAAACAAAACAGCTTGCGAAAGGTGGGGAAAAAAAACAAACACAGAAGCAAGAAAAAAAAAAACATGGAGAGGGGCATTTTTTTTTTTTGCGCATCGCAGTTTGGCTTTGGAGTTTCCGCGCCTTGCGCAAAGAGATAAGAAGTTACTTCGATTTTTGCGGGATAAAAGGTCCGGTCATTATGCGAGTAAATACGGACGCAAAAGTTTTACCTCGCGTAATGAACGCACCCCCAATTTTGCCTCGATTTTTCGGGAAAAAAAGTGCGTTCATTATGCGAGTAAATACGGTATGTCAGTTTTGCCTTACTGAAGGCTACAATGTTTCAGCATCCCCACAATGAAACTGACATATTTCTCTATATTTCATAGTCACTAAACATATTATACTGAGGCCCAGGGATTAATGTGTAACAGTTATCTTGTGCCATTCATTAAATTACAAAAGCGAGCTGCTAGAATATTTACACACTTTTCTTACTCCCGACCATCCCCTACCTTTTTTTATAAACTCTGCATTTTTTCATTTCGTGATATAAAAAATATAAAATTGCTGCATAATGAATAATGTACTAATATCAAACGATCCACTTCCAGCGAGTATTTTAAATCGGAGTACTCAACTAACAAGAGCTAACACATCCGGCCACTTTAATCTGCCAAGGTGTCATAATGTACACGGCAAGCAACTAATAGAATTCTGCGGCACTAAAATCTGGAATACTATACCATCGTCAGTCATGCATCTAAAAATTTTCTAAAACAGCATATATTTTTTTAAAGGACGCGTCTATGTTTATTTTAAGCCGCATACCCAATAAATACAATTGATGTTTGTTTGTTTTGACAGCATGTTTGAATAATTATTGTTGTATTAGTGACGTTTGTTAATATGCAACAGTTTAGTATCTTAGTATCTACATCGGTTATTTTGTTTTATGATTTTGTTTGTTTCTAACAGTGACTGTTTTCAAGCTTTAACTAAAATGGGCCCAAACTAGCCAAAATGGCTATGGGTGGAAATGGTTTTTTTCAGCGAATCTGTAGTGTTGAAGATGAAAATAAAACCAATCTGAATTTGAAGGAGATGGAAAGATGAACTGGGGTGTCATAAAATCTGTGTTCCATTTAAACACGATTCAAGGCCCCCCCCCCCCCCCGAAGCAAGATGCAGAGAGGCAAAGATGCAAAAAAGGGGAAGAGCAAAGCAAAAGGAACGTAACGGCCACAGGCAGGCGATCCGACGCTTCAGGTGGCAGTTTCTGGGTGCAGCAGCCATGAAGAAAAACGCTACAAACGGGAAACTGACCGGCGGTCATCAACGTGCCAGCTAGTAACACATTGATGAGGTCCTACTGTACGTAAGACCTCATAAAAGAAAAATTTTCCAGGTTTTTTTCACCGCAAAAATAAACTATGCATCGCTGAACGCCATCCTCCGCCCAAAGGTGGCGCTAGAGGTCCGAACCAGATATCAAACATTTCCCTATCCCCATCAAGGCTAGACGATATTTATCAAGAAGCCTTAACATAACCCTTTCATCAATGAAAAAACATTTAACCATCACCACCAAAGTTTCAGCACGAACCAATATTTTATTCAAAAGTTATAAGCGATTTTCTGAAAATTTCAATGGAAAAATGGCAGCTGACGGAGCTCTCGAATGCATGGAGCTCCATGGCGCCAGAAACCGAAAACTGGCGAAAATGAACCTCAATTTCCTATTGAAATTAGCGCTGTTTGAAGAATGAAAGTCCAGATGTTAAAAGGGCTGCGGTCAGAAATCAAAAAGACGACTTGCAAATAAAGTCAAAGTAAAGTCGCACTTTCAGCGCAGCATGAAAAAAAAAAAAAATAGGGGGCCACAATTAGGAAAACTTACTGGTTAAAAATATATTTTCTCTTCTTCGTAGTTTTTGTTGGAAAATTTTGTGAACCTCTGCCTGGTCCCACGGACAAGCATTTATTGTTTTGTGGGCCAGATTGGTTTACCGCTGAAGCGACCACTTTGTACAAGTGCCCGCTATTACCATTTCCCAAACTTGAGAATTCTGCAAATGACGCGTCAAGCGCCCACCCCCTCCAAAGCGCCGGCATCAGTTGATAATATTTAGCCCGTTGCAGCAGCCACGAGATCGCCAGCGATGATGATGGGGATATCGTGCGAACATAAACATGCTTTCTCCGATTCCATTCACCCTGCCTTCGAAAGCTCTTTATTGGCCGCCATCCCGGTTTTTACCGGTTTGACCGACAAACGCCCTTGTCCAAATTAACCCACTTTTCAGTGAGTGGGATGGGCGCTTACTCGGTATTTTACAGTAAGAGTTTTAAAAATAATACAGATAATAGGAAGTTTTAGTAGATTGTGTTTTCCCCTCCACTAACCCTCTGCTACGAAGAAACCGCCACTGCGCCTGCGTGCCGATGGCCTTGGCTGTAGAGTTCCCGCTAGCAGAGGGGGAACACGGTCTACTAAAACTCGTTATTGGCATTATCATTACCGTAACCAACTGTTCGTAACAAACGGCCACTCACCTCCCTGAAGAGCTTGGCAGGTGCTGCGGTAGCCTTCTCCTTCTCCAGGTAGTCGTTCCAGGAGAAGGCCTTGGGAGGACGGACCACGGGGGGCGCTTGGGCTCAGCAGGACCGTCCGCCGAGGCCAGCCTCCGGATGCCCTGCAGCTCCTGGCGCTGGTCCTGCCAGGGGGCCCAAGCAGTCAAGGGGCGAACACTACGGCGGAATTCCGATGGCACGACGTCGGCCCTTTCCAGATACCGCACAAACAAGTTTCTTAAGAGTAATGCCCTACAATTCACTATGCCCGGAGCTGATGTATTTGTTATTTGGAAATGCCAAAATATCAACTCACCCAAGTAGAAAAAAAAGAAAACAAAAGAAGAAGCTTTTTTGATGAACAAACATTTAGCTAAGCCTCTGTTTTTCTTTGAAATCCCAGAATAATGTAGTCGGCCAATGTGGCATCTATTTTAACAGAAAAGCTCGTAGAAGGAAAAGGAACTAAAATTCAATTTATCTCCTTCATTTTGCCAAAACAAATAAAATGCCACAGTCATTTGATGGTTATGCGTGGGCAAGGCCAAGTCCCTTGGAAAAACAAGTTGTATCTTTACCATTTTTTATTCGAGCGAATGCATCTTTCTACGAGGGGCGTTCATAAAGTTCGTATTATCGGCACAAAGAATTGCAAAAAACAAAACAATACAGGCATCAACATGAGCACGCGTCCCTCTAGTTTCCGCACAGTATAAACATCGCATGCTATAGTAGCTCGGAACGCCGCCAGGGAGCCAAAACAAAAATTGCACCGCCCGTCGGTCCCAAGCACATGCAGTGATCCGTTTTTTCCATTTGAAGGGAAGCAATGCCAAGGATATTCATTCCAATCTGGGAGCGTTGTTCGGTGACAACGCCCCAGTTTATGACATTTTGGTTAAATGGTGCAGACGCTTCCAGTGGGGCCAAATAAGAGGAAAGAATTTCAAGGACGGCAACCAAGTGATTGCTGAAGTGGAGCGATTCCTGAACACTCAAAACGAGGAGTTCTACAACAATGGCCTCCGGCATGTGGTGCATCGCTGGAAAAAGTGGGTAACTTTTGGTGGCGAACATGTAGAGAAGGTCTCAACTCCTACTCGAGTTTGATTGCTGAATCTCTGATCCTTCGTGACAATAATACGAACTTTATGAACGCCCCTCGTATATATACTAGTGTTCTCATATTCTCAAATGATTCGATGTTTCCAATGGATGGCAGCTAAGCTGAGAGTGCCCCATTAGAATGGTCACAGCTATGTCAGCTAAAGGTCCAATCACACTCTTGCAACCGAGTACGACTGAGAGAGACCAGACCGGTTTTTAAGCCTCTTACAATGTCTTAGGACCAGCTCCACTGCAGCGCATCCGGTCCTAAGAGGTCGCAAGAGGCTTAAGAACTGTTCTGGTCTCTCTCGGTCGTACTCAGATGCAAGAGTGTAAACGGAGCTTAAGGTTTCTAGGCCACTCTTAACCTGAGGTGCATAAATACGAGTCTAGACAGCTTCCTGCTGAAACCTGCAAAGACGCAATCATTTCACAGCTTGCGATCTGAAATCAACGCTACTTTTAACTACCTGTTCTGTTCTTGAATAGAAAATGTGCACAATCTTTACATTGTGAGACACAATGCAATAAACTTATTTTCTTTTTGTGTGTGTGTGCTTGCGTGTGGGAGGGGGATTTCTTGTGACATATGTATCCTAATCATGCACTTAAAAGAAAAATGTTACTCCTAATTGAGGATTTAGTGTTGTTTTAGGCAACGGGTTCTCAAACGGGCTTTCTAGAAACCCAAGGGGTGCCTAACTCCCAGATGTCTGTGACCTATCTGGAGACTGTTGTTCTCATTTTAGTAGATGTAAGCCATTAATGCGTAACTTTGTGCCAAACCCTCCCTCGAATGTCTGCTATTGTTTACAAGGTCCTACTGCACTGCTTTACTGCATCAATGCCCAGACCAGGAGGTGCTCCTTGAGATTGTAAACTTTAAAAAATTCTGCTTTAGGTAATAATAATACCGTATTTACTTGCAGAATGAACGCACTTTTTTTCCGAAAAATCGAGGCAAAGTTGGGGGGTGCGTTCATTACGCGAGGTAAAATTTTTGCGTCCGTATTTACTCGCATAATGAACGGACCTTTTATCCCGCGAAAATCGACGTAACTTCTTATCTCTTTGCGCGCGCGCGGCGACTCCAAAACCAAACTGCGATGCGCAAAAAAAAAATGCTCCTCTCCATGTTTTTTTTTTTTGCTTCCGTGTTTGTTTGTTTTTTCCCCGCCTTTCACAAGTTGTTTTGTTTGCCCACGCTGCCCATGCATTCGCGACCTCGCCAACCTCGCTGCACCAGGATAGAAAAGTGCGTTCATTTCGGGGACTTCTCGCTTCTCTTTCCAAAGTCCGAGGAGGAGGCGAGGCAGGATCATCATTATGTGTGCTTTGCTTAGGGAGGGCTTCTCCGCTTTTTAATGCGAATGGCATTCTTTGGATACTTCACGCACTTTTCGTCTATCTATGTATCTATCTCGCTATCTAACCTCTTACGCCGCGGGTCGATAAATAAATAAAAAAGACCGGCGCCGGCTGGGATTCGAACCGTTGACCCTTTGATCAGCAGGCAGACGCGCTAACCACAGAGCTATGAAGGCAGTCATTCAACGCACTCTAAACACTTGTTTATATCTTTACCATAGGACGCGCTTACAGCGCTGTCACAGCTACCGGTGCGCGCGCGTTCCATGCACGAGGGCTAGCTCACCCTCTCCTGCGCTCACCCTCCCGCTAGCTCACCCTCTCCCGCGCTCGGGAGAGGGTGATGTAGCAGCCGTACTCAGCCTCACGAGAGCGGAATGAGCCCTCGTGCATGGAACGCGCGCGCACCGGTAGCTGTGACAGCGCTGTAAAGCGCGTCCTATGGTAAAGATATAAACAACCGTTTAGAGTACCGTTGGTTGAGACTAGCTGAGACGCCAGAAAGTCTGGTCGGTACCATTTTGAGTGTTTGTGCGTATGGCGCGTGCTTTGCTCGCCTTCCTAAGTGACACAAACGCACGTGCTGGGCTGCGGAGATCGTGCGCAGGGCTGTGAAAGTGTCAACAAATTTAGAATCGCCTCAAGAGTGGGCTGGCGTATCTAGAGTGTGCCGGCCACCTGACGAACGCGCATAACTCCGCACCGTTTGATGCTATTCGCATTAACGTAGATAATCATTCCCAAAGGATGGGTTCTGCTGATTTTCTTTCTTATCTCCATGCGCGCAGCGACGCGCGACCCTGGAACCAAACTGCGTCGAGCAAAAAAAAAAAAGAAGAAAAAAAAGCTCCTCTTTGTTTTTTTCTTTTCTCTTAATTCCGTGTTGTTTTTTTTTGCCGTTTTTTGCAAGTTGTTTTGTTTTGCTTAGGCAAGGGCTTCACGGCTTCTCTTTCCTATCTTCTTGCGCGCGGCGCGGGACGCGCGACCCCAAGACCAAACTGCCATGTGCAAAAAAAGAAAAAAAAAGCTCTTTGTTTTGTTTTTTTCTTTTCTCTTGGTTCCGTGGATTGTTCTTTCTTTACCGCCTTTCGCAAGCTGTTTCGTTTTGCTTAGGCGAGGGCTTCTCCGCTTCTCTTTCTTAACTCCTTGCGTGCGGCGCGCTACCCAAAATCCAAACTGGGCTGTGCAAAAAAAAAAGAAAAAAAGCTCTTTTTTATGTTTTCTTTTTTTGCTTCCGTTGGATCTTTTACAAGGCGTTTTGTTCGCTCACGCTGCCCATGCATTCGCGACCTCGCTGCACCCGGATAAAAAAGTGCGTTCATTTCGCGCACGTGGGGGAGGGGGTCAAAATTTTGACGCCCGAGTTGGGGGTGCGTTTATTACGCGAGGGAAAAAAAAGTCGAAATTTTGACAGCCGACTTGGGGGGTGCGTTCATTACGCGAGTGCGTTCATTGTGCGAGTAAGTACGGTAATAAAAAATGAACACCCCAAGTTCAAGATGACGCCGCATTAGAACTACTTGGTTTCGATTAAACAGGTACAAAAATGAAATCATGTGACCGCCAGCTCTCTGCCTCTCGCTTAAAAATCGGCCAGCGAGAAGCGCAATGCACGGCCAAGGGTACTGTAGTTGCGAGTGTTGCCGCTTGGTGGCATCAACACGTGACAACATTATTCGTGGCCTTGCCGATATTTTATGTGCCACCAGCGTTCGGTTCACAGTGTTAGTTTCACTTTGGAGAAGTAGTAGCTCAAGGGAACCAGTTAAGTAGAAAAACCGTCAGTACACAGCAACGGCAACACCTGCAAGCTACATGTATAAGGTATTCACTGGGTACCATATTTGAGCGACTTATTCACAGCGCATCCAAGGGGGGGGGTATGGTTGGCCCGCATCCTCAGATCAAGCTCCTACCTAACGTTGGCAAAGAATGGCGATCTTGATGGTGTGGAATGTGCGTTGCGAAGCGTTGTGGAAGCTTTAAGACATACAATGTAGCAAATGCGTTGGCACTCTCCGCCAAGTCACCTTCAGGACTAAGTAACTTTACGAGAGCCATACTGCTGCGAACTGGTGCTGCTTCTTAGGAACTCATGACGTGGCGGCGTTCTAACGGAGCTTCACAGACCGTCACCGAGCGCAATCTTGAAATCTTCTAATTCGTTTTAAAATTAGTTTTCTTGACTTTTCTGTTCGCAGCATTAGAAACACTAGTCTAGACTAGTGTTTCTGGGCTGTCAACACAGCATAGACCACATCTAAACAAAGAAGTAAGTGCAAACATTTTGTTTCCATACCCCATAGAAAATGAATAAATAAACGAGGGAATGAATGAATTAATGAATTCTGGCCCACCTCTTCCCCGGCGTCCTCCCCATTGGGCGTAAACTTGCGCTTCTTGTGCTTGAAGTGCTCCTCCTTGCGCTTGATGCGCTCCCTGCACCAAGAAACAGCTCGCATTATTCAATCTTTGACGCCCGAACAAGGACCAGCGAACAGAAGCTGACCAGCCGGCAATCAAGAGCAGAAATCTTGCCGCATCAGCAGGGAAACTAGCTAGGGAATGTAACCTAACTGGTTATATTCCCTAGCCAGGGAACCTAGGGAGTTTTTTATGGAATGTTAGGGAACCCGGGGAATGCAAGCTGCAAGAGCACCGCATTGCAGAAGCAAACTTGCAGCCCAGCCAAGTACTGACCACAGGGCTGCATTCTCAGTGTCATGGGACAAAGGTCACAAAATTGCAATAACAAAACCACCGCGACGATCACAAACCAAAACGCGGTTGACAGGTTTCTTGCCCAAGGAGTTGAGATTTTTAACCATGCTGAGACTAGGTTGTAGACAACGCACTTCTAAAGCTTCAATTTGTGCAGTGGCAAGAGCAAAAAATTAAAAATAAGGGGCTCTAGTTTCTTGTGGTTGAGTGCCCCTTAAAGCCTATTTCTCATGAAATAGAGCTTTAGAACGCAAAGACGTTTATTAATAATAAAAATAAATCCTACAGCTGCACTGAATTTCGCTTTTTTTGTTTTCATGAAAACAATCCCTTTTTATAAAAAACAAATATAGCAGCCATATTTTACACATGCCCCATCGGCAACTCCATTAAAGGCAGTGCCTCTTGATCAAAACTTAAATGAAGGGATTGCGAGACTTTCTTGCCAATTTTTATCTAGAAGAAAAAAGACGAATTGCAGAGACGCATTGATTAGGCATTTTAACCTTAATGATAAAGAAAAGAACCATTTGCCCTAAAGTAATGAAAAGATTTTAAAAGATTTGAGCGAGAGTCAACGAGGCAAGACAGCTCCCAAAAGTCTTATTATTAGAAGTGATACAGTGGCCTCGCAATAATTCAAACTCTGATATTTTGTACTTCCGGTTAATTCAAACAGATCTGAAAATTTTGGTTGACCCACTATGTTTTTAATGTATTTATAATCCGCTTAATTCGAACGGCATTTTCGCTTAATTCATACTTTTTTGTTCTCGCGGCCCCGTTGAGTGCGCTTCTTTCCGAGCACCGGTGCACCGCGGAGAAGCAATACCCGCGGAGCTTGCTTTCGCGAGTGTTGCTTCTCCGCAGTGCACCAGTGCTCGGAAAGAAGCACACTCAACGGGGCTCAAGCAGGCACACATTAGCGGAAAACGGTGTTCACATTATGTGCTTCAAGACTAGCAATGATGACCAAGACGACATCGAGGATGAGGACCAGCTCACTGGCATCAGGCTTTCTGGCCTTGAAGCACATAATGTGAACGCCGAGCTGGCGGAATATGCTAGGATGTGTGTGCTTGTCGTGATGACTCATTAGAGGACATAGTTCAGGAAGTAATGCCAGCACAGTGCAGCAGTGAGAGTGAAGATGACGATGAAGAAAGGGATGACCCACTACCAACTGTCACAGCCATAGAGGCCTTTGAGCACATCGCTCAGCTCCGGAAGTTTCTGACTGCAAAGGAAGAGTCCCGTAAAGAGCTACTTGCGTTGGCTGGTATTGAAAATTTTGTTTTGAGATCGTATGTGCTGACCAAACAGTCCACAATCGACAACTTTTTTGCCAGATGAATAAACTTAATGTCACGGTTCTTTCACCAATGTGTTATGCTTGTACTTGCTTATAATTAGGCCTATGTAGAGGAAACTGGCAAAAATCTGCTTTGTATGTGTAGCTATCTATGTAACAAATCATAATGTTGTCTAGTATCATATTTAGATGAATTTCCGAAAATTCAAACTTATGATAATTGAAACTAAAATCTGTGACTTCCTGGAGTTTGAATTAATGAGTCTACTGTACCTCTTCATAGATGCCTCACGGGCCTGCATGCAGCAGGTGTCCCTAGAGTAACTGTATATGCTCCAGTTGCAGAGCAGACATTACAATGATCTCCTTTCTTTTGATCCAAGTACCACGGGAGGTGACCGACGCTTTTTCAAGAGACACGGCAGCATGCAGTGTATGACCCAGGTCGACATTGGTGTGCCCTTTCCCTCCAGTGTGCATACATACTGCATTGTCGCCATTCATTTGTTCCTGGCCACTTTAAAGCAGCACTCACATTACAGAAAGAACAGAACTGGACACCATCTAACTAGCAGAAATAATGTTCAAAAGTTCAAGGTGCTTCCTGGCCGTCAGATTCTAGTGTAAGACTTACGTTTCACAGACGCAAACCGAGAAATATGTTTCACCCAAAACTCGCCACTCTGGAAGTCCGTTTCTCCACACTGCTTCAGTGGGTGGCTTGGTGGTGTCAACACGTGACAATATTGCCTAGTAGTAATATCCGAGGATTGTATGCCCCACGGCCTATACATAGCCCATACATGGTGGTGTCACCAACGGCGAGTTAGTGTACAAAAGGAAAAAGAATGCGATGCTCTGCCATATGGATTCTCCAGGTGTCCCTAAGGGAGCGCAATTCTCTGAAGGCCACGGCTGGCCACGGGGCTCACCTGCTGGCGAAGTTGACATAGCACAGCTGGCTGCAGAAGTGTCCGTCCCGGACAAACTCGCTCTGCAGCCCGTGGCAGTTGCAGAACTGGCAGCAGATGATCACCTGAGAGCGACGGTCCCGAGAAGGGCACTCCTCCGAGGCTGCTGCAGGGGCGGCGGGGCCCACCTCTCCGTTGCCGGACACTGTGGCGGTCAGAGCAGATGGTCGGAGAAGTCCGTCGAGGCGAAAGATGTGCCAACTCCAGATGGGACTGAAGAAGCATTAAGCTTCCGCTAAAGTGCTGCCCAGAGTTGCCAAAGGTGAGCGTGCTAAGTTGAGCTTTCCAATATGAGGTAGCAGGCACAAATAAGCATCTTGGCACAAGGACCTTGCCAGGCCATTCATTCATTATTAAATGCCTATGTGATACCGCAGAAGCAACACCATTATTGGCCAGTCTGATGTTGCGTGCATGGTCTCTTAAAAATGCTGCACCACGCAAAACAGCCCAGAACGAGATGTGGTACAAGGAGGTGGTGCAGCATGCATGCAATCCTTTCTTTTGCCTAAGAGAAGTGATGGGGGATGATGAATGAGTGATGAAGCATGATGGGTCAGTTACGGAGTGGTGATGGTTGGGTGATGGATAAGTGATTGATACAAGGATGATGAATGGGTATATAGTGATGATAGATGAGTGATGATGGATGGGTGATGATGGATGAGTGATGGAAAGATGATGAATAAGGAACGGGGTGATGATGGACGAGTGAAAAAAAGCAAAGGGCGGCACCTTTGGTGGGGAGTGCTCCTCGATCCTGGCTGCGTCCACTGTGTATTGGGGCACCACAAAGGACTTGAGGGGGCTCTCTGGGTCCGCCTGCTTGGGGGCAATCTTCACCTCCGACGAAGGGGGCGCCTCGCCGTCCTCCGTCACCACCTCCAGAACCCCAAACTCCCCAGCCGGAACTAAAGGGGGAAAAGGTCAAGCTTTAGAGCCTGGGTTCTCAAACTAAGTTCCAAATAATCCAATACCTCCCCCTTAATAAAGTGATTTTCCAATTTCAGCACTACTTTAGCAGATCTCAGACACCCACTGATGCATTACTGTTTACAAGGCCTGCAAGCTCTTGTACCACTTTACTGCATCCATGCCAATACCGGGAGGGGTTCTTCGGCTGCCGTCCAAGGCAAATGGGGGTTTGAGGACCCAGTTTGAGGACACCTGCTCCAGAGGTGCGCACGTGTAAACCCCCAGCTCACACTGGTGCGACACAATCCAGCTAGAACGGCTAATTTATTTGACATGCCTCTCAAAAAGCATGCACATTGAATTTTGTTACGAGCACGGTTACTAGCCATGTTGAATTAACCTGAGACTGGGGTAGAGAAGAAACATAGAAACGTAGAAGGGACAGAAAATAGACAGAACGACGTCTCAAACTCAGCTAACTGGTTTATTTAGTCCACCTCCTTATACAGTCTCAATCTCAAGGTCATCTCCACCAACACAAAATTCAACGTGGTTAATATTCACCAGCTCGCCTGCACCCTTACGATTTTTTCTATGGTTACTGGAATGCGTCTAACTGATGTGCTTACCGCGTCCTAAAATAAGTCCCTCGATCAGACGCCTGTTCTGCTGTAGGCGACCCTTCAGCTTACCGGTACGTGAAGGCTTCAGCAGCTAGGAGTTGAGACTATGCAACGACAGCGACACTCGCATTCACACACACTTTTTGCTGAGATTTCTTACACCAACCACCAGGATTGTGACATCCGATAACATGGCAACTGGCTCGTGTGATGTCATTCGTTGCCACTTCGGGACCACTTTTGATGTGTGGGATGGGATATGGCAGTAAACGCGCCAGTTGAAGACGAGCTCTAGGCACTGCAGTTACGCGTTGCGTTGCCACAGCTTTCTTGAGCCGGTTTCAAAGCACGGAGAATAAAGAAAAAAGACATCTATCATAGATCGTCATTTTCTTTAGATGTTCTAGAGCGCAGCTCTTAAGCGCCTGTTTCCAGCTTGAGCGGCATCGGCGTCGCCATCAGCGCAATTGCGCGGTGCATTATGGGACGCTGTGACGTCACTGATGACGTCACACGTGACGTCACAAGGACCACCAGTGACGTCACATGACATCATCATCATCACTGATGACGTCATCAGTGACGTCACATGTGACGTCACTAGCGGAAAAAATTCCCCCTAAATCTAGCGGAAAAAATTTCCCCGCTAGGTCTAGCGAGGAAAATTCCCCACTAAATTTAGCGGAAAAAATTTACCTGCTAAATCTAGCGGAAAAAAATTTTCCCGCTAAATTTAGCGGAAAACTTTCCCGCTTAATTTAGCAGAAAAAATTTTCCCGCTAAATGTAGTGGAAAAATTCCCCGCTAAAATTAGGGGAAAACAAACTGCCCCGCTAAATTCCCGTCAAATTTACACGCGATGCTCTCACCAAAGATGTGCATTTTCTGCGACTTGCGTTAAGCACACGTCGATCCACACCCATGTTAGTAGTGGGGGACTTTCCACCTTCTCCCCTCAGTACCCTTCCCTCCTCCTCCTCAAGAGCTGCGCTCTAATTCGGCGTTACAGGGGTTGTAAACGTCTTTAAGTTTTTTTTCTTAATGATTTACGCATGTTCTATTTTATATGGAGTGATCAGTGGGCCCCAGTCACTTCACTGATTGGCACCTTGTTTAAAATTTTATAAAATCACTTCATACCATTTCAATGCTTTACCAAATTTGGGACAATCAGTGTTTTTTAGAATTTTTACATCTCTGTGACTCTGAAGGAACCTTAGTAGCTACTTAAAGGGACACCGACAGGGTGTTTATGCTCGTCGAGGTTTTTATTTTAACATGATCGACAAAAGCCCAACTACCCAGAACACAATTTGCGGCTCGAAATTCATATTCTTTCCGCCCGGAAACAGCCGGTTGAGAATTGGCCGGTTTCAGGCACTCTCACTTCTTTCCCATGGTCACGTGTCATTCAAGCTGGTGCATACCAAATATATTCAAAGTCGTGGGTCATCAAGGCACACATTCAATATTAAAAATAGAAAGAAATATGAACCCCTTTTTCGCTCAAGGCTGAATACAGTAAAAAAAGTTGTTGAACAGATCACAGGAATTAGATGCACACGTCATCCTTCAATGTGGCGACGTACCGCGGGCTAGATGACGCGATGGCGGAGCAACGACGGACTAACGTTGCAATGGATGTGGGACTGCTACTTTGGAACTGTGGTTTGTGGTACCGGCCAGTCGATCTTCAAAGGGACAATGAAGGCGAATTAGGACATCTTTGTGGAACAATTGACGACAAACGGCTCAAGCAACGTCTCAGGCCTCGTCTGCTCACATGGCCGAGAAGTGGTTTGGTTTCGACGCAGCTAAGTTTTACTTCATTAAAATATGTCATTCGTGTAAAATATTGCATAGGGAAGTCTTCTGGCACCATACCGAATCGCCTAGAAAGAAAAAAAGATGGTGTGTAGTGGAGGAGCGGAGATGTCAGTGTCGGAAACAAAATTGAAATACTCAAATTTACGTTCGGAAATGATCAAGCATGACGGATAACGCGTAAATGATAATCGCATGTTCGTATTTTGAACGACTGGCTACATTTTCGTTCCGCGCGCCTTGGCGCCCGCCAAAGCGAACTGACGCGCTACCGTCTTGCGACGTCCGCGCGTCAGCGACTGGTCGCTAAGACGCGCGTTGTGGCCGGCCGTGAAGCAGCCCGATCGCTGCCGCGTCTCACCTCGAGCATCTTCACCCGTGAGTCCGTCCTTCGGCATGCAGGGCCGCTCGTTGCCGGCTGTGCGGATCTCCGTCGGGTGATAGCAGACGTGCCGCTCACGCACGTACTCTCGTTCCGTATGGTGTTCGGTTACCGACGACGGAAGCTCGGAGTCTCGCTCGCGAGAGCGTGGCATTGCCGTTCATAGTTGACAAATGCGGCGAAACGTACCGCAGCCACCGGCATCTGCTATAACCGCACCGCGGTAGACCAGAGTCTCGACGCCCTAAATGTCTGAATCCTGGTACCTGAAGGCCAATTCTTACATGTGACGTCACTCGAAGTACGTACTCGTTTTCGGATTGGCGCAAAACGAGAAACCAGAAAATGAGCTGGAATTTCGGTTTCCTCACTCCTTTCGTAGGCCCATGAAGCAAATGTTTCGGCTGGGATAAATCAATTTAGATTGGGATTTATGCAGCACTTCGTTCAGGGGCCAAGAAAAAGTGACAGTAAAAAGACGACTTTGGGACAAATTGAAAACACAACGGACTATCATCGTACCTCCTTTCAAGCTCTAGAACAGCGCACGGAGAAGGGATATACGGTCCCCAAAGCGCGTCGCACGGGTCCAAACGCGCGTCACAGGACAACGGACCTCATCGTCGTCCGCTTCACCCTAAGCCGAGAATGTGGAGAAATTACGTTTGCGAAACAGCAACACTGTGCTCCCAGGCGAGTGAGACCCACGTGACTTCGAGGCAAGTGCTGTCCTCCAGTAGCCTCCATGGCACATGTTTCGGTTTCGAGCAACGTGGTGGGGAAAGCAGCTTTTATCTTCATTTTAAGCAATGTGTCATCTTCTAGTAGCAAAATGGTTGATGTCCAGGTACTAAATTGACCTAGAAAAAAAAAAAAAGAGTGTGTGTGTGTGTGTGTGTGTGTGGGGGGGGGGGGGTGCGGTGTCCCTTTAAAGGCTGATCTACTAGTAATCGTCTTCTGCCAGACAGACAACCGGTTTCCAGTTTCCTTCTCTCCTTTCCCTCTAGCACTCTTCCCTCCTCTCCACACAGGAGCAAGTCTCCGAGCTACTCCCTGCAGAAAGAAGGAGGGTCTCCCTCTCCCTCAAATAGAAAGAAGAAATATAGGGAGAGATTCCTCCTCTCTAATTGCTCATCAACAATTAACCCCTTTGCGGTCGGGATTCTTTTTACAAAAAAATGTGCCCCAGCGGGTGGGTTTTTCTCAAACGGAATAGTACAAAGAAAGAGTTTTGCACAGAGTGTTTTTAAACTTTAAAATCGAATCACATACAGTGCTTGCGAGCTGTCCAGATTGTGAAGCATAAAATGGAAATATTCAGGGCAAGAAGTTGTCGCCTTTCTTCCATTTGGTTTCTCAGTCTCCGAATCGGAGGTACTCTCGCAGAGGCCTCTTCATCAGACAATGGGCTTTCATCCTCTGAATTTAATTCTGAGAAGCTTTAAAAGCCTGAATCGGAAGAGCAGAGGCTCTCACTGCCAGACTGCCATTACCGTCAGAGCGGCCAACACATGAAGCGACCATCTCGAGAGTATTCCATGCACGAAGTGCCTGATTTAAAACCATAAGCAAAGCAAAACAGGGATCAACTACAACATTTATAGCTCCCCAAGGACCAGTGGCGTCACTAGGGTCAATGGCACCCAAGGCAACAGCCCTCCGCAGCCCCCGACCGTGCCCCCCCCCCTTCCCCTCTTGTGGCCCGCCACGACACCCCCTGAGTACTGGACCCAGGGCAGTCTGCTCCCTCGCCCCCCTTGTGACGCCACTGCCAAGGACATAACAGATGGCAGCACCTCCTAGAATGCTTGCAGTTCCGTGTTTAAGCAAGAATTTTCCAATCTGTAATTGCTGAAGTGTTGTAAGTTAGGCGAGTTCCTGCTGTACATGTACGGCAATGACCGTCAATTCGATTTTGCGATCAAATCTTAAGATAATCACTGCACTGGTCACTTTTTCATCTGTGCAACATTTGGTTGCTGACAGTGTTGGCCGAGCTTGTACGCAGGCCCTTAACGTCAATGGCACGACCCGAGGTACATGCTCCCCATATGCACCAAAGAAAGTATCTGAACTCGATGCAAGAGCTGTCAGAGGAGTCAGCCCCGAATTCCCAGAGCAAAGAGATGTCACTCCACACGAACCAGGGAGGTAAAGAAGGAAGCAGAACGTGGCAAATCCTGAGTGCCAACATTGAATGTCCTAAGAGAAAGAAAGGAAAGAATGTGACAGAAGAGCGAAGACAGAATGCAGACGAAAGGTTAATTGTGAGTTGTGTGTTTGTTTTGCCCCAACGTGTTAAAGTTGCTCAAGCACTTGTCAACCTTATTTATTTTTATACAATGCGTGATTCCGGTATTTTCTGGCAAAGTAAGCCAGGAAAGAACTTGGTACAGGACTTAGAGGTGATGTTTTGCCGCTTTTTTGTATATATTAAGGTGTCATCAGCAATATGGGCCCATATGGACCACCAACTAGGACCTCCGACGTCTGCGTCTGTGACCCACCGTTCGAAGTGACGTGAATGGATGGGACCTTTCCCTCTAGATTATTATATTAACTTTATGATACAAACACACCTTTTTTTTTATTGCAGGAAGGGAAGAGCATATGTGCCTCCAAGACTGGTGCTCACTAAAACAAGTTTTGCCTAATGAGCAAGCATGCATTGGTGCACTGCGAACTGAGCAGAGCGTCGTTTCGCTGTGGGTGAGGTATCACTCCCAGTTAGTTAATGTGAGCCCCTGAAAGCGTCTGGCTCACCCTGATGTTGCTGCCCGGAAGACTGGCGATGCCGTCCTTCCACTCCATTGCCTGGATCGGGTCAAAATCGGGCTGCGTCGGATCCGCGTCGGCGCCGCCCGTCGTGCCGCCCGTCATCGGCTGTGGCACCGCATTCTGCACGGTCACCACCGAGGTCGGCAGCACCACGGGGATGGGCGTGGGCACCGACGACACCGTCGCCAGTGGGGCCGGCACCGTAGACGTCGGCACCGTAGACACAACCCCCATCGGCGTTGGAGGCACGGCACCCCTCGCTGCGGGAACCGTCGCCGACGAAACGGTTGTCGAGGGAAACGTCGCCATAGAAACCGGCGCCGTAGAAAATGTTGTCATGGCAACCGTGGTCGCGGGAACGGTCGTCGCCGCTGGGGAGACTGTCGCCATAGAAATGGTTGCAGTGGGGACCGTGACCATGTTGTTGGGCAGGAGAGCCGTGGCCACAGAGGACATGGGCGGCGGCGGTGGCTGCGTGGTGAGCACGGCCGTGCCAAACGACTGGTTGCCGGCCAGGGTGGTGACGGGGGCGAAGAGGGCGCCAAAGGTGGCCTGGGAGGCCGGGATCACCGTGATAGGCTTGCCCATCAACATGGTGGTCGTGGTGACCGGCGTCAGCGTGCCACCCGCAGACACCGTGCACCCGATCATCTTGTTCGGGGTAAGGCCCGTCTGGGACGTGGCCAGGGACACGACCCCCCTGGGCCCCCAATGGAGATGGGGGTCAGCTGCACGCAGTTGTCCACCCCCGTGCAGCCCTGGGGAAAGCAGCAACTATTATTTCCCAAGCCCCATAATACACGATCGCAGCCATGTAATCGGCCATTTCTGCTGAAAACATTGCACTGTGCCCTGGCATTAGCACCCGACACAAATTTGCAGCTAAATTAAGCGTATGGTTGTCTCGTGAACTGTTCCCGAAGTGCTCGCAATTCTAGCGAAAGGATATGCTGCTGCGGCGGACGTTCGTCCGAAGTTGGTTGTTTTCGGAGCAGACGACTCTTGGCTAGCAGACGACAGCCGGTTCCTCCGGGCCTCGCGCCTCGCATCTGGTGTGGTGACACAAATGCTCCCATGACGTCAGGTCACATGCCTCGCTCCGATGCTCTTATTGGCTCGCGGGGCCCTAGCCTCCACAGTTCGCCAAGTTATCGTGAAACGGAGTATAGTGTCCAGCTGCTGCCTGCCCTAATCCTGGTGGCAGCACAGCAGCAGCGGCACATAGAGCAAATGCCTGCCCTTCCGTAGGTCACTCCCTGGCTCGACAGTTCATGGAAGCTTCACCAGCCACAAGTTGGGACACAGCAACAACAGCAACACTCACATTCACTCGTCCTCTTTACCGGAACCTCTACGACTGACCACCAGGATCGATAAAGTTTTTCACTCTAAGTTACCTTTGAAGCTGAGAGTTACACGTATAAATTAAATTTACTCAACTAGGTCATTAATTACTTCAAATATTTTTTTTAAACACTGTTTTTTTGGAGGCATTAGTTAGCTCAGGTGTCCCGCAAGGATCAGGTGTCCTGCAAGGATCTTATTTATATTAAAGATTAAATTTAGGTTTATTTATTTCGGAACTGAAAGGAGGACAGACACTAAAAGCATAAATGCCTGACAAAGGTCTGTAACCCCTTTGCAGGTCATACATCCAGCGCACACAAACAAGCAAAACATTCAGATCTACTATACATACATACCGTAAAGTTCCGAAAGAACACCCACCCAAAATGAAGAGATAAATGGGGAAAAACATGGGGTGGGCTATCTTTGGGGATGCCACCGATTACATTTTTTCAAAATATATTGATAAACACGGGGCACCCACTACAAACCACAGGATGCGGGAACGATACTCCAGATCGTGTGGACACCGCAAATTCGCGTTTCACGATGCGATAAATACACGGGAATTCGCTACGTACTCCTGTGTAACAGGAAAGGATACCGCAGCTTGCGGATGCAGCAAATTTGCGTTTCACGGAGAGAAGGATTTGCGGAAACCCTCCGAGAACTCGCATCTCACGGGAACGAACACTGCAAATCGCCGATGCAGCACATTCAAGTTTTATGGTGCAATAATCACGCGGGAACCCGCCACAAAGTTGCCTGTCACGAGAACCGATATCGCATGCGCAGATCGCCGACAAAAACGCAGGAATCCGCTACCAACTCGTATATCACGGGAACGAAAACTGGAGATCGCTGATGCAGACGCGGGACCAACTCCGCTTGTGTGTTACGGGAATCGAGATTGCACACGCAGGTCGTGGATCCGCTACAAACTCTCATGTCACCGGAATGGATACCGCAGAGTGCAGATGCAGCAGATTTGCATTTCAAGATGTAACATACACACGGGTACAACTCGCGTGTTGCAGGGAGCTGATATCGCATGCGCAGATCACGAACAAAAATGCTGGAACCTGCTATGAACTCACTTATCAGACGTACCGGTGGAGCAGATCACGCGGCAGATGCGATTCCCGTCGGATATCGCGACATCCAACGGGAATCGGGGGTTGGGCGATGTTTCGGAATTTTCATGTTACAGATATTTAGCCAGAACAACGGGATGGGCGATCTCTCAGGGGCGGGCATTGTCTCGCAACTTTACAATAGTTGTACATGAAACAAAACAGAGATCATATTTAGTATTTATACAAATCATAAAATAAAAAAAAAACATCTTAAGGCAAGCAAACAAATTTACAATTGTAAAGATGGCTACAAATAGATGTAACTGCCATCATAAGTGCCTTTAGGTCTATTTTATATTCAAAACAAGATTTGTTGAAATCTGCAAAGGTTCTGATAGCATTCAATATTTGAGTCTCTTGGTAGTCTTTAATTTGCTTCCCGCAGTTTGTAGGAATTTGTGTAAGTTGTTGCAAAGAGTGCCCAAAGGTGTATGTACGTATTAATGACAGATTATGCAGTAAATATACCGCTCCATCTTGTGCCGACAATTGGGTCAAAGAAAAATGATCTAGCTGCTCGATTCTATTCAGGTTAGAGCAGCGAAACTTTTTAACAGGAACGACAGAGAGTGCCAAATAGACCGGTCAAAGACGCGTCCCAGACACCATACTAAGGCTGCTCGACACCTCCAGGCTTTTCCCGCGGTCCTGGTCGGCAGCGATCAGCACCAGACACGTACCTGCGCCTTGGACACCGGCACCATGCCCGGCAGACCGGAGACCGTGACGATGATGGGCTTCTGCACGGCCGGGTTCAGCTGCCCCTCCGTCCTCATGTCCCGAGTCACTGCAGGCGACACATCGGTGGTCAGGAGAAAACATATTCTACCGCAGTGCACAAGAGGCTGTGTTCCTTCTGTTTTAACACGGATTGTGCTTAACGAGCCGTTTTCCGAAAGAAAACTGACACGAACAAGCATGATCGACGGGCGTCGGAGACGAGCATCGTGGACGAGTGTCAGGAACAAGCTTCATGAACAACCGACAATTACAAACGTCAGACTTTCGTTTTTTAGATTTCTGTTCTTTAATAACCGTTGCACAGGCCATTGTAGGCCATTCTAGGCCTTCTCTGCCCCCGACTGCTATGACAATGACGAATGCCATGAGTCTTCGGCATTGCACAGCATCTGCTTCTGCACATTTCGCACATCACAGCCCACGGGCCTCGCAGAAAAAAGCAGCTCGGAACATTGGAACGACCCCTGCACGGGAGCCATCTACATTTGCGTAGTACTTCGGGAGGTGCTTATCCTTATTTGGCCAGCAAACGACAGAGGGCCACTTGGGATGGTCCACTGGCATGACGCCGTCGAACACCCGACAAGTTTGGAGGCAAACTGTTGTGGTAAGGGCTGTGGTAAGACAGGATGCATCGTGCATTGTTTCAAGGTGACTTTGCACAGAGCAACTCGGTACACACGTCGTGGGTAGCACCTCCGGAAGAAAGCACCGCCAAGAAACGGTGCTCCGGCGGGAGTCAAAGCCAAAGTTCACGTCTCTTGCTGTCGTTCGCCCCGGCTTTGACCCCGCTATTTAGCGCTTCGCCGTTTCTTCCACAGCATAGTAAGTGCCCATTCCCTTCCTCTCGCCCTCTATGCACACTCTTATCATACATGTGAGCACGTCCTCCTCAATGGCCGTAGTGCCGGACTTCAACGTCTCCTACCAGGGGTCAGAGCAGGTGCTAACTGCACACAAGCGCCGGGTCGACGTTCGGCTAGCGTTCAATCAGCGATGACGCGAGTTCCAGCCGAAAGCTGACGCAACAAACATTGCGACGCTCTTACAATACGAAAGGTGCATTTTAGGAAACTGCTAGGAGTCAGTCATATCGCACATTCTGGATTGAAAGGATGTTGAGCAAGAGCCCCGTTTAAAGTCTGCGAAATGTATCGAGCCTATGGTGCCTGCAACGCATTTCCGACTGGTGCGTTTAAAATATCCTTAAAGGGGCCCTGCAAGCACTTTTTACTGGTTTTTAATTTGCACCGAACCTGAGCGCACTGAACGTAGTAACTTTATTGAAACTTTTCTTTTCTAGAATTCCGCTTTATTCTAAAAGTTATAGGCAAATTAAAATTACAAAGACAAGCAAAAAATAACCTGCCTCATGACGTCCTTGGTTGCTTGAGTGGCCGTGAACTAGAGGTGGTGTAGTGAGTCCAGCGAGCGCTCACGGCTGCTGCACTCCGTGTCGACGGCGCGAGAGGGCGCCACTAAAGCATGTCCTGGATACGCTGTATACAGCAGGCAGCCAGAGCGGCTCTCTATGGCATTTGCTCCGTGATTAAACACTAATTCGGGATGATACTTCATTGGCCACAAACGACAGCAAACACGGGGTAAAGATCAGTTCAGAATGGGAGCCACTTCACGCTGCCGTACCGCGAAACGGCCAGACCGCAAGACAAAGCTGCTCGCTGAAGGCCTTCGGAACGCTCGGAGCCGGTCGGATCCTCCAGTCCGTAAACGACCGCAGCGCCGCCGCGTACATCCGGGACCTTTCCGTGTCGGCGCCTGATCACACTACTCCTTTCTAGTATGCGCCGCCTTCTCCACCGCTTGGTGGCGGGTATGTCGACGGGTCATTTCTTTGTTTCCGTACTTTATAAACTGCATTTGTTTCTTTTCTGATCTAAAATACTGAAGCAAAAAACTACTTTTATAAATAATTGAAACGGTTCGCGCCACTTATATTTTGTATTTCGACTAAAAAGAAGCTTTTAGCGGCTCTGACCAGTAGTAAGCCCAGGACCTAAGACGTCACATATTGCGCGCTTTCGGTACCGCGGGTCGCCCCCGTCGGTGGAGCAGGTTTCCGCGTCGTCCGGTTAAAATATGATGCACTGATATTTAGTTACTCTCTCACGTGCCCGCTGGCTTGCCCGAACCCCAAGAGATGTGGAAACCGCAAAAGGTAGACGCTTAAATATGATTGCAGGGCCCCTTTAAAGAGACACTGACAGGGTATTTATGCTCGGCGAGGTTTTTATTTGTAGATAACATATGAGAGATCAAACTACCCACAACACAATTTGCGGCTCGAAATTAATTTTGTTTCCATCTGAAAACAACCGGTCGAGAATTGGCCGGTTTCAGTCATGCTCTACTCTCTTTTCCACGGTCATGTGCCATTAAAACTGATGTATACCAAATATATTCAAAGTCGTGGGTCATCTAAGGCAGTCGTTCCCGGGCTGGGTTCTGAAAGCTGGTCTCACGGGTTCTGCGAGCACCCAAGTTGCAGTGGCCCCCTCTCCCAGCCTTCCCCTAGTTTAGCCTTTCGATGGACTGGACCGAGCCACGGATTGAATTGGTGATGCGGGCAACGCAACCTCAGCTGTTCGCACATATATGTATATATATTTTACGCTGTGCCCCAAAGTTAACCCCTCTGCCTTCTTATCTGACTGTAGCTCTCCATTTTGTCTTATTCTGTCAGTGCAGCAAACTCTCGCTCACTAACTAAATGCCTTTATCGCCCAGTATGATCAGTTGGCAACAAGGGTGGGGTGGGGGCGGTTCCTTGGGACCTTTTGAGGCTTGCTGGGGTTCCCTGAGACGAAAAAGTTTGAGAACCCCCGATCTAAGGCACTCATTCAATATAAAAAATAGAAAACAATATGAACCCCATTTTTCGTGGCTTCCAAGAAGCACGTTGATCGAAAAGGCCGTTGCTCAGATCACAGGAAATAGATGTCCATGTCATTCTCAATAAGGTGACGTACCGTGGGTTGGATGACACGATATCAGCGCAGGACGGACATACGTTGCGAGGGACATTGGACCGCTACTTTGGAACTGTGGTTCATGGTACCGGCCAATCGATCCTCAAGAGCAGAACAGCGAGGGGAAGGGATACAAGTGCAAAACAATTGCGCAACGAACGGTTCAAGCAACTTTCTCGAATCGTCGTCTGCTTCACATGCCCGAGAAGTGGAGGAACGGAAAAAATTGGGTAGGGAGTGATAGCCACGTGACTGCCGGCAACTCTTTCCTCCGAGCCTCCAAACACATGTTTTGGTTTCGAGCAGTTGCGTTTTTTGCCTTCTGACACCATACTAAATCACTTGGCAAAAAATAACAAAATTTTAAGGCAAAAGGGGGAGGGGGAGTTTAATGAGTTCCTGTGTGGACGAGCAGCCCACCAGTCCCACTCGTCCACGAGAAAACTCATACGCTTGTGAGGTGCTGACAAGCGCCGTCTGCCGTTTGACCACATTCAGCAGGGTTCGGTAGTGCCACCTGTCCTTCCGCGACAAAGTAAGTGTTGCAATCTTTGATCACTCTCTTAATATGCAAATCGGACGTGCACAGATGTTATTTCGGGATTTTTAGGATGCTTAGAGCTCGTAGATTGAGTTACGACAATAAAACAAGCCTCTCGAAAAGCACTTTAGTGCCCCTTTAAAAGTGAACCCCGATTTCCACACGATGATGTCACAGAAGCGTCACACTGTCGCCAGCTGCAATCCTGGCAGCGTCGCGGCAGCAGCGGTGGATCGTGGCAGTTGCCCATTCTGCCGCAAGTCGCTCTCCAGTTTGACAGTCCCCGGAAGCTTCAGCAGTGAGGAGTTTGGATGCCGCGACGACGGCCACACTCGCGCTCCCTCCTACTTTTTGCCAAGACATCCAGCGCCAACCACTAGGATTGCAACACCCGACAGCATTCTGCAGACATTACTGACATTATTTGCCGCCACTTGGAGACCACTTTTGATGTATGGGCGGGACAGGACGCCAAACACCCCGACCGGAGACGCATCCCGAACACCGCAGCAAGACATTCGTCCAAAGGGAGTCCGGCTACGCCCAACTGCGAGACGTCCTCACGTGTGATGGTGGTCATCTGCGGAGGCACCTGGCTGGACAGAGGCAGCGCCCTCTGCACCAGGTCCGCATTGGCGAAGGCCAGGTTGATGAGGGCGGTGCCGCTGGGGCCTGCCAGGGGTCCCACCAGGGGGCCCTGGGTGACGCCGGGGAGGGGGCCTCTCCCTGGTGGGGCTGGTGGGGGGCCCTCAACGGGCGCGGACATCGCCCCTCCACGGGCTGCGTCTGGCCCGACGAGACGGGGGGACCCGTCTGCACCATCCGGTCCTTCTCTCGGCAGACACTCTCGGGGGCGGCTGCGGGCAGAGTGGAAGGCTTTTAATTACCCTCTCCCAACGAACGAACGTCGTAGCATGTTTTGTACGGAGTTTCTTAAAGGGGCGATGGAATGATTTTCCGACTTTAACCGATTAATTGCGGGAATTAGCCAACGTCACCTATAGAATGAGGAAGAGAAACCGACATTTTCTCGCGTGCGCTGGTTTTTATTTAAAAAAATAAAAGAAATTGAAGGTTGGGTACACTGAGTTTGGCACAAGTGGTGCGGCAATTACATCAATGATTTGTAGGACACGTATGGCAACTCCAGATTCAGTGTATTCGTGCGCCCCTGTTTTGTTTCAACAAATAATCACCCTGCACATCTTTGTTCTGTTACCTCAATAGCAATGGCATCTGCCTGCAGTACTGCCTTCAACCACTACTTCTACCGCGTCAGCCTTGCTTGGTTTCTTCATACAGACATACAATTTTTCGTATTTCGGGGATAGAAACCCAGAGCGCTTTTCATTGTGTACCCAACCACAGGTGAAAAAAGTTTTTTTTTGTTAAGGATGCAGCATCACATGGAAATTAGCTGCTTTACACTTCCTTTCATAAATACCAGTAAACAAACAACTTCTGAACAAAACATACAGTTGAACAATACACTTATGCATACCCACAGCATTAGGTTTTTTGCGGCACACTGAAGTTGCGTACCCATTGGTTGCTTTCCAAATACCACATATGCGTAAACATCACAAAAATGTTATTTTCATTACGAATAGACTACTACAAATATCAGTAAAAATGTAAGCACTCTAAAACATTCTTATCCAAGGCTTGGCAGGCATAACATTCTGTGCAGGTTTATTGCTCGCTATCGAAGATTTATGCAGTTGTTGCTTAACACATTTTCTTTAGTCTTTTTTATTTTTCTTTCAATTTAGACTTTCTTTTAAGAGAAACGTAAAGGTCTAAGTCAGTACAAATCCTACCAGCACAAAGTTATTGCAACCACATTTGTTTTTTGCCAGAAAGGACAGACCAACCACACTGTTTACAGAATTGTCTTCCCTCTTTGCATTTCCCTCTCTCCCTCATCCAAGTGCACTATAGACCTTCAAAACTGGGTGCTTCTTGGCTCTGTGGTCCCTCAGACTTCATTTCCACTTTCAATTTTGGGGTTGAGAGTCGTCACAATCAACATACTTACACCCAGTACATATACACAGACGCGTGCCTCTGACGTCATGCGCGTTGGTCTATAAGCGTTCTGGTATACTCTTTTGAGCTATAGACCCCTTAAAAAAATTACGCTCTTTAGTCTCTAAAAATACTGCAAAGTAGCGTGCACGAAAGACACCATAAAAATGGCAAGTCTATCAATTGTATAGTCTCTTGGAAGTGACTATTATATCGGTTAAAGACTTGTCAGCTTGTTGATGTTTTTTGCCCACGGCACTTTGCAGTATTTTTAGATTGACTGCAAAAAAACGTAATATTCGAAAGGTCGGGTCTATACAAGATATATGTGTTGTTTGTTTTGAAGTTGCCTCCACAAAAGTCTCTAGTATGTGTATATTCGTAATGAGCGTGTTAGTATAAGTATACATCTAGCAGAAAGAATAAAATAGAAAGAGACACATGAAAGAATGTGCCCGTCTGTGCCTGCGAGAGGGTCTATATACCCACCCTTAAAATCGCTCGTTTTCAAGCACGGAAGTCAGCAGCTGCAGCCGTGATCACATTCCGGACCTTCAGAAGCATCTGTTGAAATATAACTGTTAGCATTCCAGTACCTTTTGCTTGCATTGCACAAACCAGGGCGTAAGTATGGTGCACAGTAAGAACAGTGACATACAAATAATAAAAAATAATGTTCACTTATACATGTAGCTCTAAAGAATACGGAACACATGGATAAAGCACTCAATATCCAGTGGAAGTGAAGTGCACCAAGTGAGGGTGATGCACACTGCACGCACATGCTCCCAAATAAATGTTTAGGTGTCAATCAGCTGCATGCTTAGCTTCCAAAAGAACTTATGATCAGATTTCGAAACTAGAACAATAGAATAAGTGTCAAATACACTGAATCGCAGAACCCTGTTCCCAGGGTTCCTGCGAAAAGGCCGAAGCACAGCTCAGCGAATACTATAATTAATAAGCAAAATGATCGAATTAAATCTGGTATTTTATAGCGTGACAATATATACGTAGAGGTATTTGGATAGGGAAGGCTTTTAAGCTCGTGGGGCGAAGCAACGACGAAACAATAATACTTTTGATGTTTTAAGCGTAGCACGTAAACGACAGCGAAAAATATAGTGGACGCAAATGCCGTAGGTGGTCCAAAAGGCCGCGTGTGCATCGGGCACAAGTTGCGCTCGACGAGATTGACTCGGCGATACGTTTTCAAGATCGTCGCTCTTCGGGATTTTGGCCGTTACAAAAAAACATCCCATCGTAAGTTGTGCTCTGCCATCGGTTTTTAAGTTAAGGAAAAACAGGGTGCGCGAGAGTTTTGTTTCAACACTTGCGTTTCGGAGAGGTTTGTGTTCTTGCCTGGGGAATGGTCTCCAAATATGCGCGATAACTGGTCGATCCTTCGTGCGGCGCAAACTGTCGCGCAGAGAACTGCCAGCGAAACACAACGCTCCCGGTTTAAAACAAAGAAGCCTGCGAGCGCTGAAATTGGATCTCAAGTATGTTGCGTTAAATTTTCAGCGAACCAAGATTTTTTTTCGACTTTCCCTCTCCCATTGCCCTCTCCTCCGCGCTTTCCCCTACCCTAGAGCCAAGGGAAAAGTTTCGCAGGACCAAAACTAACAGCCGACACTGCGACAAGTGTCCCGGAAAACATCGACTCAACAACTTGGCGTGTGCCGAACTCGTCGCACGGGACCCACTGTTCATTTCCACTCTTCAAAGTCAAAGAGAAAATATTCCTGGCGAGTTGTCGAAAGGCAGAGAGGAAAAAAAAAAAAACGGGTTGAAATGAGCGATTGCAAACTACGAAGTTTGCCGCAGAAACAGAAGCGCGGGCATAAAGAAAAACGTTAGGACAATTCCGAGCGAGGTTTTACGGTATTATTGAAATGGTTCTCCCCCTCGGCAAGCCGAGGTGTTTCGAGAAATACTTTAAAACGGTACGTACAAAATGCAGCCGTCGCCATAACAGTTCTTGTGACAAAAAATCCGCTCGCCCTTCTGCGCATGCGCGGACCAATGGACGGAGCCGATTTCGCGCGTGTACTCTGCTCTCCTGTGCGTGCTGCGGACACTTTTGTCCAAACTTCTACGGGCAAGAAGGAAAAAAAACGTACCGACAGTTATTTCATTCTAAAAATTCATTCGTTTCACTTTTCTGTCGGTGAATTAGACGGGGAAATTTCCGGATTTTGCACTCGATTATTAAATTTACGGGGACGCACTATCCGGTTTCGTTTTATGGAATCGGGGGCGATTTGCACTCACACTGAAGAGCATGAATGCAAGTTATTTTGGCTGTTTTTCATGCCTTCTACTGTTCACGTGGTTTATTATTTTATTTTCATGTTAGTTTTATTGTTTCTGCGCACAATGTCCAATGGCATATTTATCGAATCTCAATCCAAACATGTGCAATGCAAATCCCCTGCGCGCCAGTTAATTATTTGTGCACTGTGGCTCGCTCAAAACATGACACGTTCTTGCATCTTATAAAAACAAATATTTAAAAGAAATGTGTAATCTACATTTTCAAAAGGGTTCGTAATATTTTTGTTGTTGTGTATCTTTGTCTGATGCAAATGTACGTCCTGCTGAGAAAACGGAACTATAAAAATTAATCGTCAATAAACGTTGGTTATATTTTCGTTGGAGGCTCCATAAGTTTTCTTGGTACTATCGCAGTTTTTGTTGCCGTATTTATCTTATCTTCCCTGTGTTTGCGAACTTTAACACGATTGTCAGCTGAGCCCAACCTTGAGTTCAACTGGTTGCAAATGATTGGAAGGCGCCTCTGACTCCGATCTTTCTGTTATTTTCTTATTTCAACGCTCTGAATTGTCGCGATCATGGGTAGAAAAGGTTAGAGCGCAAACGAGCTGGTGGTAGTTGAACATTTGGTCACGAACTATGTAGTTTTGGCGCGCGGCGCAGAGTTCGCTTGCCGGCGGACACTAACAAACTGCAACTAAATGTAAAAATAAAAAAAAAAGTATTCTTTCTTTTTAAAGTAAATTATACATTGTCGCATTCCCCGCCAAAATTTCAACACTAACCGTTACCTTATTCAAAAGTAATTTTCTGAAAATTTCAATGAAAAAAAAAAAAGGACCCATATTTTACCCGTTTTTTTCTCTCTTACTTTTACCATGAAAAATGGGGAAAAAGATCACTCTGGGGCGTTACAATGTACAACGCCAGTGACACTGGCTCCCGCTGGCAAGGTTACAGTCACTGTTGCAAGGTATCGCCCGCTGGTCCAAACCATAGGTCCACACTAGAGCCACTAAATTAGCTTATTTAGTAGTTTAATTACAAAGGCGCAAAGGACAAGGACGGTTTTGAAACGGTTTTGTATTTAAGATGTTTACCCAACTAGCCCAAGAGTTAATTTTAATTTTATTTAGGGGCTCCAGTCTGAACCAATGTTCTCAAAAATCACAAACATCCGAAGAGGTTGCAAACATCAGCCCAAAATAAACATCGATGGCTCGGCTTGTGTAGGCTTCTTCCGGCTCTAAGTGGCTCTAGGGACGAGTGGCTCCATCTGTGACACGCGAAACGAGTCGTCACAATCAACAACCACACTGATCGTCGTCGACTTTCGTTTGCTTCCGTGGTCGACGCCTGTGGTCGGCGCAGTGGCGACAGGGTGACAGTGGTCGAGCGACCGCGGCAAGTTTCCTCGGAAGTGCCTAGACTGCCGTGGCGCGTACACCGTTGACGATTGGCGCACAGGCTGGTCCAGACCTGCGTCGTCCCTATCTGTGGGGGTGCCGTGGAAATCGGCAGTGCCCTCGTATCAGCGGACCCCGAGCCTTAGCAACAACAAACGTGGGGCAAGTGTTCCCGATGCCTGCGCAGCCCAGTTGTCTCGCCTCGTAGCCGACTGCCTGGGGCCAGCTGTTGGGCACCGAGGCAACCGAGGTCAGTGGGAACTCCTTGGATGTCCAGGGGGGCCCCCGCGCTGCTGGCTGCGCCTAGGCCGCACCAGCTGCGCCGCGCGTGTGTACGCACAACATCCCTTGTCGCCCCGTCCGCGCCACGGTCTGGCCTGGTGGGTACGGGCAGCAGAGCCACCGTAGCTCGAGACCCAGCCTTTCCGAGCCCGAACGCGGAGATCGCGTCCGCTGCACGAAGCTTTCGAGAACCACGTCGTCTGAGTGTGGCAACTTTCCCTCCGTTGGCGATCACGGGACGGAAACTTGGCGCCGACGCTGAAGGCAGCTACGTTCCCGCAATGCGAGCCGATCGCCTCCCAGATGGCACAAATGGTTCGAGGGTCGTCCTCGGGATCCCCGAAGCGCGGATTATGTCCAGCATTAAAAACGGGTTTCGTTAAAATTTCCACATCGAGAGTGGACTCTACCCGGGAGGGGCAACTTCAGATCCCGAAGTTACTTTGCAGGTCGTGACAAAGGATGCAGTGCAAAGTTCGGTACATTAATTGTGTAGTCAAATAAGCTAGTTTCGATCACACGCACTATAATTTTTCTAGCAGTAAATTGGCAATGTGTTGCACCACCACATTGCCAATTTATTGTTAGAAAAGTATATCCAACATTTTTCTCTGCTAGATACCACTTGCAGAATGTCTGGAGGGTGCGAGCGTGAAAAGATTTGGTAAAAACTATTAGTTTCATTATAACTTTGTTCTACAAGGTCGAACAACTTTTAGGCCTTCTCTGACTCTAACAAAGTCTTGGCATTTCTTTATTAAAAACCTAGATAAATTAACAAAAATAACTCCACAGGAGCATTCCTCCTTACATTTCGCTCAAGGAAGAAAAGGATTCTTTTCTTCAGTCTCAACATGACACACTAAATTGACAGAAGTGCAATTTACAGTGAAAAAAATAAAATAGAGAAAAAAGCTTTGGAAGTGTTTAGATTGTACCTTTTAGCACCATGGCACCAAAAACATTCAAGGACAAGCCAACTATGCAGCGGAAACAAATGAAACTGTATAGAAGTATTCTTCAGGTGTTGGCAGTATTTATTGTCAACACCTGAAACATAGTTGCAATATTTTTTCAAATTTAATTTTTGTTTGCAAGTTGCACCAGCAGGAGTCTCCAAATCTCCTAACCTCTCTAAAGTTAAACAAGCATTACACCTGCTTGCATCTATATATCTTAACGTTACAGCGCACAAGTGTGCTGTAACCATCTTGTGCACTATAGCCTCAAGATGAATCGCCAACTCGCCCAAGCTCCTGTACTAACGCATCTACTTATATACTTCCTTTAAAGGCTGGCCTGCAGAAGGCAGGAAACCGGTTCCTTGTTTCCTTCTCTCCATTCCCTCTCTTCCCTCCTCCTCTCCCCACAAGAGCAGGTCTCTGAGCTACTCCCCACAGAGGAGGAGGGTCTCCCTCTTTTCGAATGGAAAGGAAAAATACAGGGAGTTTCCTCTCTGGCCACTCGTTAGCCTTTAAAGGGGTCCTGCAATGGCTTTTTTACTAATTTTTAATTTGCACCAAACCTGAGCGCACTGAACGTAGTAACTTAACGACACCTTTCTTTTCTCGAATTTCGCTTTATTTTAAAAGTTATAGGCAAATTAAAATTACAAAAACAAGCAAAAAATAACCTCCTTCATGACGTCCTTGGTTGCTTGAGTGGCCGTGAACTAAACGAGGGGTAGTGAGCTGAGCAAGCGCTCACGGCTGCCGTACTCCGTGTCGACGGCGCGAGAGGGCGCGACTAAAGCGTGTTCTGGATAGTCTGTATGTAGCGGGCAGCTAGAGCGGCTCTCATTGCATTTGCTGCGCGATTAAACACAAACTCGGCATGACACTTCATTGGCCACAAACGACAGCAAACACGGGGTAAAGATCAGTTCAGAATGGGAGCCACTTCGCGCTGCCATACCGCGAAACGGCCAAACCGCCAGACAAAGCTGCTCACCGAAGGCCTTGGGAACGCTCAGAGCCGGTCGGGTCCTTCGGTCCCTACGGCCACAGCGCCGCCGCGTACATCCGGGACCTTTCCGTGTCGGCGCGAGATCCCACTACTCCTTTCTAGTATGCGCCGCCTTTTCCACCGCTTGGTGGCGGGTATGTCGACGGATCATTTCTTGTTTCCGTACTTTATAAACTGCATTTGATTCTTTTCAGATCTAAAATACTGTACAAAAACTACTTTTATAAATAATTGAAACGATTCGCGCCACTTATATTTTGTATTTCGACTAAAAAGAAGCTTTTAGCGGCTCTGACCAGTAGTAAGCCCAGGACCTAAGACGTCACATTACGCGCGCTTTCGGTACCGCGGGTCGCCCCGGTCGGTGGAGGAGGTTTCCGCGTCGTCCGGTTAAAATATGACGCACTGATATTTAGTTACTCTCACCGTGCCCGCTGGCTTGCCCGAACCCCAAGAGACGTGGAAACCGCAAAAAAGGTAGACGCTTAATTATGATTGCAGGGCCCCTTTAAGAACATAAGCTCGCTGCGTTATGAGTGCATCCGGATAAAACTTTGCGGAGTGAAAGGCAGCCGTGGCTTACCTAACGCGAGCCTTTTACGAGCAGCAAGGATGGCAACTGCATTGTGACATGGCACAGGCAGAGCCTTCTATGCTCCGTTTTACCTTACGACAGGCTGCAGCGGACGCCAGGAATCATCCCAGCCGACCCAGCGCCGTTAAGATATTGCGTAACTACCCGCCTCTGCACTAGGTCGCGCGTCGCTGCACTGCGTCTCTCACAAAGGTTGCGCGACACGTGCGCGTCACTGAATTGGCTTCGATGGCTTGTGGCGCCTGCCGCTGTCCATCGTAATTTGAAACAGAATTTTGAATACCAAACGGGGCGACTCGGTTGAATAGCGCAACAGCAGCCACCTTGCATTCCATTTATTTACCTCTCGTCAATTGCTTCGTCGTCAAATTGCCCGTCGCCGCGGCTATACTGCGTCGGGGCGAGCGATCCTCTCTGGCAGCTAAGACGGGGCAAAGCCCCTGGTTTGCATTCACCTTTGATTGTGTTCAGCGAGACCAATGCTGGTTTGACTGGTCCAAGTCTTGACTCCATTCTGCGGGCTAGCCACCTATAAGTGAGAAGATCAAACTATAGGAGGCACTCTGTACAGCTTGTTTTCCCCCAGAGCTTGGTGTTTGCCCAATGCGAGGCCCATGGACTCGGTTCTTTGCCTAGCGTAAAAAGTGCCGACAATAAACAGAGCAACATTGGTGGGACGCAATGGGCCGGATCTCTCCTGAAAGCAGTTGCTGGAGGATACGAGTTTGACCCACTTGAGCTTTTGTGCTGAGCAGGTGCTGGACAGACGCACTGTGCACACTGTATTCTTCGTGCAGGTCCATATATTCTAACCTGCCAGCTTTTATCCGGGTCGGAGCAGAGTTTGCTACGTTTGGGTCCACGAAACGTTGGTGAGATCATATCCAGCGAGTTTTTGTCCGGCCAGCTTTTTTAATACGCATTGAGGTGTAGTCAGATTGTGCCTGGCGGTCATCAAATTTCGTTTAATCTTCTTTTTAGTGAGGGCCTGCCATTTTGATAGGGAGGTGACTTGTTTTTGCAGGTGGGGGACAGCGATGCGCTGAAATTTGTAATGTTTTTTACTGATTAGGCAGCGTAGGCATTCCAAAGCCTACGGTGCCTAATCATTGATTGGGATTGTGAAATTAAAGCAAAAAGAAATCCTGCTGACAGTTATTGCTGACCACGGTGCAAGAAGGCTCAGGTGGAGTAAAGCTATGGTGCCTGGATCGCGTTTCCGACTGGTGTGTTTAGCGTCCTATGCTCGCCCATACATCCAAAGTGGTCCCGAAGTGGCAACAAATGACGTCACAGAAGCCGGAGTGTCATGCTGTTGCCTGTCGCGATCCTGGCGGTTGGTCGCAGAAATGCTGGCGAAAGCACGAGCGAACGTGAGTGTCGCTGTCGTCACGGCGTCCCAGGCGTCCCAACTTCGCTGCTGTGCTTCCGTGGACTGTCGAAGTGAAGAGCGACCTGCAGCAGAACAGGCGTCTGCCATATACACCACAGCTGTTGGAACGCCGCCAGGATCGCGACCGGCGACAGCATGACACTTCTATGACTTCATCAGGCGGAAATCGAGGGACCACTTTTTGGGCGCGGTAAACACACCAGTCGGAGACGCGTTCCAGGCACCATAGTAAAGCTGTCTGTGGGGCGTCTGACTTTCGTCCCTGTTTCTCGTGCGCACCCACAGGCGGCACCACGGTTGTCGAGGCCTACAAAGCGGCGTCTGCCATGCGGGGAGCAAACTGTTCGACGACTACAGCGAAGATTTGCACTGCTTGCTAAGCTGAACTTTGACAGTTAAACGTGGCACTTATGAAGCGGAGGTGGATATTCCTGACGTTATATAAGGTCGTTCCAAGCTTCTGGCCGGTGTCATTTCCAGCATTTTCGCAAATGGCGCGAGCTTTCTTTTTTGTAAAGCGGAAACTTGTATGCGTGCTAGGTTGTTGATATCACGCACTGGGCTGTGGAATGGTAAACATCGGAGTGTACAGAGCAGGCCTTTGGATTAAGCGCGTTATCGGCATGCGAAGTGGTCAGAATTGATCATGAGGGATTGAATGCTGAAGTTTCATTGAGGCGATGGTATGCTAGTTGTTTATTAAGTACACCCTGATTGCACAGCAGGCAAAACGCTTCCCTCATTTGCATAAACAAATCTATCTTACAAAAAAAAATTATTATTAGCATATTTTTTTTATATAATTTAGAATGCGTTTGGATCATGCTTCCACACTCTAATGCATGAAAAGTGCTTTTGGGAGGCATGCTACTTTTTTCGATTGCATCATTGAGCTTAAATGTCTACTGAAACTCTTCAATAAAGTTGACATGCTGACAACCTCCAATGAGTCCTCATTGGAGGTTGGTTCTGGTGCATGAAGACAATGAGGCAGAGACATGGCAGAAATTTGCTCCGATTTATCGATTTTGTTTATTGAACAGAGAACCAATTTCTTAACATAATTAACAAGTACACCCTTTACTTTAGGGATAGGCCACATTTGACGACCAAAAAGTAATGGTGTGCTACTCTTGCACTTCCAGGTGCAGCAAAACCAAATCTGTTAAACAATACTGACCTTTGCCAGAAGAAAGATACTGGCACTCCACTGGTCCTTTTTTTTTTTTTTGTACCTCCTTTTGTTGGAAACAGGATACTAATGGTCTGCAGGTCCTTTCTCTTTTTTTTTTTCTCGTTCTTTGTCAGGTGGCAGGGAGAGCCCGGTAACTTTGCTGGCACTGCGTCCTTTGCCAGAGCAGCTTTCCATGGGGTACTTACGAAGACAAGGCCCTTGTAGATGGCCTTCCACGATTTGTGTACAAACCTCGACCCAAAATGTACCTTGCAAACATAGTCTGTCGGCTGCAGCAGGCGGTCTTTTAGGCAGTCCTCTTCTTTGGGAGTGGCAAAAAGGGATAGCTTCTCCGTTCACATCTTGTATCCCGCGTTCCATCGTGGCACGAAGCATTCTTTCCCATTGCCGGCAACTTTTGGAAGCCGAAACTGGCCAGAAACAAGACGATAACCATGGAAAACTGCACAGCGTTGCTGCCTGGTGCACACTACCGCTCGGGAGAAAAGACGGCCTAGGCGCGCCCTGGCGGCAGGAGAGAGAATCGCGTGCCAATCTTCGCCACGACGGCTCTTCGACGGCCGTCGTGGTTTCAGCATTACTCTACCCGAGGTGTTTCTGTTGCCGTGCTGCTGACCACATCATTATCTTCTGCGCAGCAGTTGGACAATCTCCCTCTGCTCTTCTGGAATGTCAGCCTGGCAAACAATATTAAAGCAAACTTTTAGTTGATGCTAATGCTATTGTATCAGCCTGATCTCTATTCACTACATTTTTGCTGTTCCTTTGAGCAGTGGCAAAAGAAAAAGCAATGCACTGTGAGTGTGCACTTTTTAACACTAAGCAAAGTTATTCTAGATTACACTATGTGAATCCAGTGTATCAAACACCCTGCCAACGAAGGTTCTAAGATGTTGTATAATGGTTTGTTAACCCTCTGAACCCCAAATATTTTTATCAAACAGGTCACTGACTTCCTTGGGCTTTAGGAACTTCTTTGCATACAATGAAAAAGATTAGGGTGTGGTAACTATTATGCCTGTGTCCCACTAGAGTGACAGACAGAAACAAAAGACAGCGACAAGCCTCAAACCCATGCAGCATGCTCGTAATGGTACCTTTGGCAGGCGTTTAGTTGTTCGGTGCTTGAGAAGTAAGCATGAGCGATTGCAAGTCTGCCAAAAGATACCCTCGCGTGCATGATGCTCCGTGTTTGAGCATAGCCTCCTTTATTCTACAAAGCCTCTCAAATCGCGAAAGACTCCGGTTTGAAGGCTTGTCGCTGTCGTTTGTTTCTGTCTGTCAGCTCTAGTGGGACACGAGCATTACAAGAAATAGGTGTATCACAAACAAAAGAAGGGCAATGAGGCTTGATATACTAAGAACCAAGATTGAGGTCTTCTAAATGTTGAAAATTTTGTCACCAGAATATTTGAAAATACATGCGCTATTGTTCGACAAAATAAAAATGAGTGATCTGAAGAAAAAAAAGTACCCTTGCCACCATCTTCAATTTTTTTCTTGCTATCTTTACTTTCGTGAGGTTTCTTCCTTCTTGGCAGTGCCATCGTCCAGAGCATTGCCAGCACGTGCAGTAATGTTTGAGCCCACAAATTTTGGGGCAACGTCCAAAGTCATATGGTGCCACAGCAGAAAGAATTATAAAGACTGTTTGCTCTTGTCTTTCCAACCTGCCGGGAAACCCTTTGTGATCATGGAAGGACAACATTTGCTCGGAAATTGATATGCCTTCACTGACAACTCCATTTCACCTCAAAGAGATAGTGAACCACAAAAATCTAAACAGTATTAGCATACACACAGAGAGAAGAAGATACAGGAAAGAGCTCTACATCTTTTTTCTATGTGTGCGCTAGTTACTATATAGATGTTTAATTACCAACTAGCCCAATTATCTACCCTTTTAAACTTTCAAAAATCTTTGAAATTGTATGTCACAAAATAAAGTCCCTGCTAAACCCCCAAAAACATTTTAGAACAAAACTTCTGCCTCATATTCTTCTACAGTGTGTTCCCAAAAGAATATACTTTTCTCTTTCATCAAACATTTTCTTTCTGTACTATAAAACCTATCCTTCAATACGCTTGTGTTGTATGGGATCCATCACAACAGTACCTGACAAACAAAATTGAAAGAATCCAAAACCTGTAAAACTAGTTCTCCTAAAAAAAAAAAAGATCTAGTTTTCGAAGTAGTGTTTTTGCAATAAAAAATTATCTGCAGTGGAAATCACTTGCCACTAGGCGTAAGCATTTGCATCTAAAACTTCTTCACATTATTTTTTATGGTTTGTCAAAAATTTAACAATCGGAATATCTGTTTGAACAGTTTTGTGTGTCACGGAGTAGATCATGAACTAAAAGTTGGCATAACGAACTAAAAGTTAGCGGGTACACATCCAAATCTAATTTGTTCGTAAATCTTTTTTTTTTTTTCTTCGAGGAACAATAAAGGACTGGAATATTTTTCCGAGAGAAATTGTGACCTTGGAAAGTACAGATTATTTTTTTTTTTAACAACTCCAGCAAGTTATATCGTGTGCCCTTTGCTACAGCTTATTTACTGCTTCTCTGTAAAAACTGTGCAATGTTTGAGCTGTGTTTGTTTTGTTATTGCTGGACGTTCTTATATGTGTGAATGTTATTATATGTCAGAACATCATTATGTGTTGTAAATAGTAAATCAATAAATAAAAAATAAACTGCATCGCTGAACGCTTATTTTCTACCCAGAAGTAGCTCTAGTGGTCCGAACTGACTAGCAAAGTTTAAGAATGAACGTCATCTTATTCAAAAGTTGTGTAATTTCCTTAAAATTTAAATGGAAAAATAGGACCCGTTCTTGGTAACTGAAAAGCTCTGTGTACACAAAGGCTCCATCGGCCTCCATTTTCCCATTGAAAATTTGAGGAAATCACTTGTATCTCTTTAATGAGATTACGGTTGGTTCTGAAACTTTGGCACCTTGTCCTGGCTGCTAGCGCTACATTAGGGCGGAGGAATGAGTGTTCGGCAAAGCATAGTTTATTGTTTCGTTAAGAACAAAAGAATACCCTCTAAAGTTTTTTTGGAACACCCTGTATTTTTAAAGAAGCCTCTTGACCCATAATAGACTCATGTTTTGGAACTTCTCCTGAAGATGCTGAACTCCCGAAGAATTTCATGTATGAAGTGCCTGGGTTACACTAGTATGGACACCACTTTTGGGGACAAACTGGGAAAATACGTGCATTTTTGTCTTATTATTATGGACAACTCGCATTTATGGACGATTTTTAACGGGAACGGAAATGTTCATTTTAACGAGACATCACTGTAATATTATTTATCAACCTGGTGCAGGTCGCGCCGGTGCATGGTGCACGTCTCAGTCGTTCATGAGGAGCGCTATTTGTCTTTTTAGCAACATGATTTATATTCATACGAATAAATAACGGGGGGTGAAGATCCAAACCTAAGTAATTAAAAAAATTTTTGATATGCGTGCATGCACAGAAGCAACCTTCCCCTGCCCCAATAAATTAAGTGCTCCCAATTTTTTTTATTTAACAAAACAAATCTTGGAGAATTGTCGGCCTTTTAATTAAGTTGCATGGCCACACTTTTCCCCTCCTCAAATATAGCGTGGATATCCGAATCAGGCTATCAATAGTTACGAGTGAAGTAATTTAAATCTCGAAGGTAAAAGAACTTGCACTTACATCAGGCCGTTCATCCCTTTAAATTAGTGAAGACAAATTAAAAATGACCATCCATCAAAAACAAAATGATTTTAATAGAAAACATAACTTTGTACATGTAGTGTGTAAATATTTGTATTCAATATATTGACAAGTTTGAACACAAGCACACATTGTCTGAGAAACAAGAATACAGAAGGCATCTGACACCGATGACGATCTTATGTCAGGATCCATAAAGTATAGCATTTTACGAGGCACAGAGTCGGTAAATTAGAACGTTCCAGTTTTAATTAGTATGTGTGGTGCAACAAAAGACGAGACGCAATAAAAAAATTAATATACAATAATATGGTACGCACAAAGTTCTTCAATCGTTCCTTCTTCCAGAAACAAAAAAATCCATCACGCAGTTATTTTAAATTAAAATAATTTGTGTGAACGACGATAAATATGAAGACGGACCGTTCCGAAATAGTTCTACTCGACAACGAATTGCCGAGCAATCCGTCCTATCATTAATGAGAAGTTCACAATATGCTATGCAGAAACAAAATACACATCCACGGTGGTGCATGTCGGAATAATAATAATTCACACCTAAATAAGCAGTGATGCAGACGCTTACTTCATACTTGCAGAAAGTTGTCCCGAATGCTTAAAACAAACAGTGCACATCGTGAAGAGTACTTCACTAAACTCGCGATGATGCGCCCTTGTATCCCAACAAAGCGTTTCAGCCGGTGCGCGGCCGGCGCACGGAAGGTGTTGAAGCGAAACAAACAAAAAGACAAAACATTTCTACTCTTGGCGACCGACGACTGGCGCCGGAGCGGCGGAAGACGGCAGCGATCGTGGCGGAGTTGTGAAAGTCGCACAACCTGTGCGGAACACGAGCGCCTGCGGTGAGGGTGAGAACTACTGAGTGAGGTCGGTGAGTGAGTGAGTGAGTGAGTTCAATGAGGCGTGAGCTCGGTGAGTTTGGCGAGGCGCGAGTTTGTGTGTTCAGTGGGTTCATGAGTTTGATGAGGGGTGCGAGCTTGTGAGTTCGGTGAGGGGCATGAGTTTGGCGAGTTCATGAGTTGGGTGAGTTCGTGAGTGAGGACTTGAACGTTAGTGCGACTGTGAGGGTGAGTGAGTTTTTAACTTTTTTCTTTGAGGTAGCTGCTGAGTGAGTTCACCCAAAAATGCCAGCCTCTAATCCTATCCAGCCATGCAAAAAAAAAAAAAAAGTGTTTGGGGGAGTTCAGTGTAAGAGCGGAAGGCCAAAAGCCTGAGCTCCTTGCTTTATAATATATTTTGGGTCTACAACTCTAGTTGTGGCACCTACCGACACTTCTAGCTGATGGCTCTATTATCATTAAATGTGCCAATAAATGTTCTTCACCAGGAAGGCCATGAACACAGGAAAAGTCGGAAGAGCTGAGGAGGTTTTATTGCACAAACTTGTTGGGAAGAGATTTTCCTGAAACGTTTGTCTAACAAAGTCTCTGCATCTGTTTTAACATCTGTCTATGTGCTGTCACTGTAAGATGAAATGCTGCGTAGATGTCGCCATTGAAGAATACCTGAAGCCATACAATCTGCTCAAATTAATTTGACCAGCAATGGGGAGAAGGTTCTTTACAAACGACTTTGCAGTTCTAAAATACAGCTTAACTTGCACAGCCAGCCTCTCTGCCCGAGAGGGGCATGCCAGGCCAACGAAAGTTGACGGAGTAAAACGTGCTGCCGGGAAGTGAGATAGTGGAGGCTCCTTCCCTCCATGCTCGTAAAAAATGCTTCTGAAGGCACATTCATTAGACATTACCTTTGTGCCCATCTTCCATTCCGGGAATAGTCAGCAGCTGCTTTCCTTCCGAGTTAGTTGATCCACCAGGTGCAGCCACACAAAGGACCTTATACCCCACACTCTGCCCGAGCGACTAAAACCGAGGCAAAAGCCAAAGAAACATGATCGACCTCGTGTTAGTGCCATAAGAGATAGAGAGAAGTGACTGGGATATCTCTTCTCCAGATTCATTGACACCAGGTATGTCGCATAACTTGAGTTTCCGAGCCTTCAAAGAGGCTGGTCCACAGTACACGGCATTTTCATATATTTTCTTCTTTTTTTTTTCGCTCATCATTCCTTCTTTCTTGGCTTAAAAATATTTTGACAATGCTATAAGCCATCATTTCTCATAAATAGTACATACATTTGATCTCGCCAAAACTGAAAACCTTTGCTCTAGTGCAATCGAGTTCCACGGTCACCTTGTAGATGGCGCCAACGTGTCCTCTGGTCGTAATCAGATGCGAGTGCGTGAACGGGCCTAAACTGTTGCGCGTGTAGCCGAGGGCACACCCGTGTGGTCTGTTGCAGACTAGAAATGGCGGGACAAGCCCCTTCCACAAAGCTTCCTGCCTGCCGCGATTGGCGGTTTCCTCCTTTCCACTCACCTTCTCTCCAGCTCCGCTATTCTTAACCTGCAACTGGCTACGGTCAGAAGAGGCTCCCCATCTTCTCCGACAAGACGGCCCGTGGCAGGCAAATGACTCTCACTTTCTGATCGATTGAAACACGTTGCCACACCGATTCCACCCAAAACAAGCTGCGAATGCTTAAGCGGTACATAACCCCCGCCGATGGATTTACTGCTGCTTGTTGTTAGAAAGTATGCCACAGTTATTGCTAATGAGGCTCTCAGTATTGCCAGTACCTCGACAGTGGCTGTTGCTCATTCAGTACGACAGCATCCCGTTGTACGCTGAAAACTCTTTCGTTACTGAAATGTGTTCAACACCTTCTAGAGCTACTGCAACAACCTACTGAGAAAAGGACGCACATTGGATGCGAGTGCCGCTTCGGCATTCAGCTGGGACCCTGCAACAATTGAATACGAATCCCAGCACGAACGCAGAAGTACCTCGTGTCCAACGTGTGACCCACGTTGGTTTCCAGTAGGCGACAGAAAATCAGTGCTACGGCCTCATTCACCTATAGCAGTTGGAACCAAATACTAACGTCGGATGATCCCCACACTGTAAAGGAAAGCCAGATTGCCTCTTCTTTTCTTTGCATTGTCAGAAAACAAGACACTGCTTGCGCAAACTTGTCGATGGTTTCCAAGGCACTCGAAGCGGTCACAAATTCTGGCCACGCTTGGTGCCGAGGCCACGATAGGGCGGTGTGAATACTGAGATGGTGTCTAGCCAGTGGCCCCACCCTACGCGGTTCCACTCGTCGTGACCTGATAGAGTTTGCTAAATAAACCACGCTCAGGGTAATGACACACCTGAGCCAGCCGTCTTATTGATTAAAATTATTGTTTGTCGGTTGTCTAAAGATTTATCTGAAATCAAAGGTAACGCTCTTTCATCTTTCAAGAATGCCAAAACAGCCGGCAACGAGCAAAACGATATCGCCCGAGTTTTCCGACGCCAGTGCTTGAAGCTCGAGAAGTCCCGTTTCCCAATTGTAACTGTACGCCAACTGCGCCTGCTCTGGGCTAGTAGGCAATGAAAGGGTGGACCCACAGCGTAACTCGGGAATAGGGCGTCGTTACTCCACACATGGCTCGTTCGGTGGCTTCATGGCCTACACCTGGCTGCTTCTAGAGACCATAAGTGGAGCTCCACCAGGCAGTGGCGCCTAGAGACATTTGTGGAAGCAATGTTTGGCCGCTCCATGCGTGGCAATGCTCAGTGGTCGGGCGCGCACAGAGACCATGGGCGGTGCGGTGACGCGCGGGCGAGGACAACGGCGACTCATTGGCAACCTGGTGGAGGCGGACTACATCAAGAGCCCCCTGGTGAGGCGGGTGTTCCGTGCAGTGGACTCGTGCGGACTACTATGCTGGCGGCTGCTACAGGAGAATGCCTACCCGGGACCTGGCCTGGAAGCAGGGCAACCTGCATCTGTCAGCGCCCCTGCATCTACTCGGAGGTGCTCGGAGTCCCTGCTGCTCGAGCCGGGGCTCTCCTTCCTCCAACTTGGAGCGGCAGCGGGCTACCTTGCGCACCGTGGCCGGGCTCATCCTTGGTGAGTGGGGGGCCGGGAGGGGCGCCCGCCTCGACCCAAACTGGACGTTGGCGCTTAGACGGCGTAAGGTCGGATCTGCCTTTGAGGCGCTGCAGGCGAGATATTTTTCCAGTGCGCGGCACCGCTGCCATCTTGGCGACTTCAGCGTGCATCGTACAATGGTGGTACCACGACTGCGCTGCTACTCGATGCTCACCCAGATCGAAACAGACAGGGGTGGGGATTGAACTTAAAATCCCAGGGTCCTGCGGCGTGGAGCGTTCACTCCACGTGTTCCGAGGATTGCAGTGCATTAATGCACTCGGCCACCGATACTCTGGAATGCCTGCTTGGCACAGGTACGGCGCTTAGAAACCATGTATTTACCACATTTTTACTCACATATGTTGCACCCCCTCCCCCCCCGCTTCCCCCAACGGGTACCAATATTTGGGCCTTTTTTTCCCCCTCTCCAATTTTGGCTCCGCGAGTCTCGAATAGCGCCCAACTTACCAAGCCAATTTTCTTTTACCGCCAAGGAGTCAGGCCAAGCAACCAAGCCAAGCCACCCTGCTTGTGGCTGCAAGTGCGTAGTTGCTGGAAGTGATCAATTGTAAACCGAGGGCGCACACACTTGAAGAAGCTTGGGTCAAGGAATCGCCCAGCCCCGGACATCCTTACGCTATCGGATGCATTGATGTCAACAAACACGCCGTCGTCTGCTGATCCGCTTTTGAACAGTGATATTGTAAGTGGTTAGGCCTAGAGCAGTCCGTCACTCTCCATGCTGACTGAGCTTCGTGGGGTGCTTTCTCCAGACCGCGAAAGCGCCTTTAAAAAGGTACCGCAATTTATAAATCATGGTTACCATGTGGTGCGCTCCGACCAGCCGTGGGTACGCCTCCATCACTTGAGATGTGCCACAGTACCTTGCCGTGTCATATTGGCACCTAATACAAATTTACACGAGGGTGTAAATGCAAAGATTTTACCCCACGTAATGAAGGCCCCCCTAATATGTGTAAATTTTTCGGGAAAAAAAGTGGACTCATTATGCGAGTAAGGGGCCATTTATTTTAGTTACTTTTGTATCCAAGGTTGGAGCTAAGGTAGGAGCAACACCATCAAACATCATTGAAAAACTTGCCACTGAAAACCAAGGTAGGAGCAACACCATCAAACACCATTGAAACTAACTGCCAAAAATAAATACATAGGCATGGTACTATTGCATCCCCAATAGACCCTTTGCAAATGTACAGCGCCACGATGGCAGGGAATTTTGGGAACCCTCGGTACAGATCACGCACTTTCTCGTTGCACCTCCGCGACTGCGCGCGCGTCCTGGCAGCTACCGTTAGCAGCCGTTGGAGCCATCCGCCATACCGCCCATCCAGCCGAGTCGTACGTTGTTTGCGGCGTACACGTATCCGTGGCAGTGTAAAGGCATCGTGACGGGTGAACTTATTTCAATACGTTATTCGTCGTAACTTGCCTTCACATGTTGAAGTGTCACCGAATCCATTTAGTTTGCACCGCAACCGTGGCAGGTTTCGACCAGGTTCGACAAAGCGTTGGTGCAGCAGACGACAGAGCCGGTACAAGAGAGGGATGAGAGAGGGGCAGCTGCCGTTGGCTTGTCGCTCGCCCGACTCGGCTGCTCAAAAGTCGTTTCTGTGTTAACCTGCGCCTGCTCGCGTATGCCATGTGGTCACGTGGTAGCGGGAGGAGGGCGTACCGAGGACTCCATTATTCGTCGTGCCGTGCGCCTGCGGGCTTTTAGGATTTTTGCAAAGGGTCTATTGATGCATAGCATCACTAAAGCGCCATTCACGCATATGCAACCGAGTAAGACTAAGAGAGACCAGACCGATTTTTAAGCCTCTTGAAATGTTTTAGGACCGGATGCGCTGCAGCTGGAGCTGGTCCTAAGACGTTGCAAGAGGCTTCAAATTGGTCTGGTCTCTGTCGGTCTTATTCGGGCATATGTGTTAACGGCTCTTTACTCTCAAAATAGGCGAGACTCTCTGCACAAAGAAATAAAGGAAAAAAAGACATGTCACAATTATTTTCTTCAGCAACATAAAAACCCATCACATGACGGAAGAGAATGCAGCACCTTTCGTTTACGCAACTTTTATTATATCCTTAGCGCTTTTATAGGGGTCGAAGCCTCGCATGTAGCCTCGACAAAGCGTTCACCGTGAAGTACGCTTTTGCAAGGAGAAGAGCGGCAAGCGCGAAGGCGGGGACACTTGCAGACGACTAACGCGTTTGTCATCTCCTCGCAGACTCGTACTGCAAACGTGGCCTGTAAACCACTCGTCCTTGATAGAGCAGTTGGACACTCTCCATAATATGGGCTCTCTCGTGTATTTTTTTGTTGTAAGCAGTCTTGAGTTGCGACTCCGCATGGCTGTGTATGGTGTCGGGTGGAATGCTGGGCTCGTTCCGATATACGCTCGAGCCAACTTGTATGCTTTGCACCTCCCGGAAGTGGGAAAATCTTGACTTTCTTGCTACTGCAAATTCGGAGCGCAAAGAAAACAGAGTGAACGCGCAGCAAAGCCGACCCTGTTTTGTTATCACCCTGCCTTTGCATTCTAATATCGCAAAATGCTACACTGAGACAAACTACATTTGCTATTTGCGAGCACTTTCGCTCGCACGTCGTACTGCCGGATTGCTGCAATGCGTCAGGAAGACGACGGGGGCACCGCATACTTCCGGAACGGACCGTGGCACCTTGCGACCTGCCTGTTGCATTCCTTGTACTGCAGTGCCTGGACAGTGTCTTTGACTGGTGCGTTTATTCTACCCATGCGCCGAAAAGTGGCAACAGATTACTCGCGTTTGCTCATACTTTTTGCCGAAACTTTTAGCGCCGATTGCCGAGGTGGCGACATCCGACACCGTTTCACGCCGACTTGTGCCAACTTGTTGCCACTTGGAGATTGCTTTAATTGCACGCGCAATACAGGACGCTAGACGCACCAATTGGAGCCGCGTTTGAGGCACTCGCACGAAAACGTGGCGGTCTGGAGCGAAGGAAGGAGCCGACGCGATGCCCCCATGCAGGTCCCTACGGGGTGAACCACGGGGTGGAGCTGCACGAGGACGTGGTGTTGTATGCTCGGCGCAAGGTGGGGGAGTTCATGCGGGGCACGGAGGCCCTGGACGAGCACGAGTTCTGCGAGCCCCGCTTCGTGGTGGGCAACTGCCTGGCGCTGGACCCCGGGCGGCGCTACGACCGGGTCTACTGCGGCGCCTCCTGCCCCCCGAGCACTGCGCCTTCGTCAAGGGTCTGGTCAAGGTCGGCGGCATCCTGGTCATGCCCTTCAACGACCAGGCAAGTGGGCGTGTCCTTTGCTGGCCCGCTCTTAGCCCATTGAAGACCCCGTTTGCACGGTCGGCGTAAAGGTATTTTTATTGTAGGTCCATTTTTAATCAGAAAATCGGCCCACGCTCTTGGGCCCTCCCTTAGTTAAAGGAACCTTTATGCACCTTATAATAAAGATCTCCAGCTCCCTTTACTTAAGGGGCCTAAGCTAAAGATACCCTTACGCTGCCGTGTGAATGGGGTATAAGAGGTATGGAAAGCAACTTGGAAAGTATGTATTTCTAAAAACATGGCACTGTACACATCCGAGGCCTTAATGCTGTCCGAAGTAAATCAGAGGTCGTTCTAATGTAGTGAAGCTTGTGTGACGAGGCCCTTGTTGCTGATAAACCTCCTTTCAATGTTTGCATGGAGACAGTAAGTGCTATGGGCCTGTGTTCACTGTGAGAGCGTCGGCCGCTGGACAGCGTGCAGTCGCTGTTCACATACTTTCACGGGTTGCAGTGCAGATTTTATAGCATATTGCCGCGTGCATAACCAAGAAGAAACGCTTCTCCATGCATCTAGAAGTTTCGTGTTTATTCTTACCCCGAGCGTAAATGATAAGGAGGCCAGAATGACCTTGCCTAGTCAGTCTTGCCCTAGGTCTTTCCCGAACATTCGAGGTCGAATATTCGAGATGATGAGCATAGTCGGTGAGCCAAGCGCGGTATTGCCGATTTATTCACCGATTCACTCTCATGATAACCAGCTGTCACGCCGACGCACCGTAGCTCGCTGCTGCTTTCTTGATGTGTGTTCTTCCCTTTTTGTTTCTGGCACAAGTTTGCCGATTAAACCTTTATTTACAGTTCATTATTCACGATCTCGTCGCCTCCATTCGTGACAATATATCATTACTTCTTTTCTGCTATTTTTTTTCATCGGCACACATTCAAACATTCAAACTTCAAAAACCAATGTGTCAGACACTTGGTTCCTAGGGAACACACACCTGGGCTCCGATGGAGCACCTGGGCTCCTAGGGAACCCCTGGAATTTCAGGGAACCCCTGGTCTTTTAGGGAACTCCTGGGTTCCTAGGGACTCCCAGGCTCCTATAGCCTGGGCATCTTTCTGTGGAATCTCAGAAGGGAAGTGCGGGCGTGCACGGCTTTATCAATGCTACAGCTGCCAGAGTGTCCAAAACTTTGACTTCATTCCCAAAGAAAATTGTCCCCAAGTAGAGGGAATCACTGGGCCCCTAGGGAACCTCTGGGCCCCTGGGAACTTCTGGGCTCCAGGGAACCTCTGGGCTTCTGAGAACCCCTGGGCTCCTGGGAACCTTTGGTTCTCTAAAGAATCCCGGTTCCTGAGGATCTGGTTCCCTTGAAATGCCTACATTGTGAAGTGACAGCTGAAGGGTGCTCCTTGAAGTTCCCGAACGTCTCGAACAGGTTTGTGTAGTGCCGGCTTTGGGCACTGAGCCGGCCTCCCGTTGTGCAGCTCGTGCAGGTGAAGCGGACTGGGGAGAGCTCCTGGCAGGAGAAGAACATCCTGCCCGGTGTCCTTCGCCATGCTGGTGCAGCCCTCCTCCAGGGACCCTGTGCAGGAGGTGACACTGCGTGAGTGGCTCTCGAGCCTCGTACGGGGGGACCGCATGGGAAAAAAGTACCGGGGAGGGAGCTGTGCCGAGAGTGTTTCCATTAATTTATTTCATTCCTTTCAGGGCTCACGGTGTTACAGAGGGGAATGGGTTATAAGAAAAAAAAATCATGAGCCATTCCACTCTGTGAAGGTGGATGACCAGCGAAGCTCTTTAGCACACGGCACAGACCCGCCCCAAGAAGTCGGCAGGACGAAAACTAGACACGCGCGACGGGACCGCCATCCCGGGAGAACGGAAGGAAAGGAAACTAGGCATGCAAGCGGGCTTGGAATGGCGACAAAGAGAGCGCGGTGCGAGCGTAGACATGGCTGACGTGGGTCGCACAGCGGCAAATCTTTGAGAAACCTTTATTATCTACCTGAGGGTCTACTGATCTTGAAAATGGTGCCTATTGATAACTAATCTACTGAATAGACCTATTGCTAAATTACCCAAGCATCAAGGACAATGCAGGGAATGGTGTTCCATTTACCGCACATGCCGATGTCTGCAGCAGTAACTGTTCTTAAGCAGAAGCCTCAAACAAATGGTATCTTGCACGCGCGTTCATCAACACTTTATTTTGGTTATTTACTTCGAATCTTTTATACGGGCAAGGAGTGCACGTGCGACGCGTGCGGCGGTGCGAGTGTAGAGTTTTAAGTCGCTGCTCACAAAAATTCACGGAACCCAAGCCATAAACAGCCTTCGCTGTAAAAAAAAATATGGCGACAAACAGCACAAGGGAACTCTATAACAATTATTGTGGCTCGTTTCAGGAGAGAGATTAATCACGCTTATTTTAAACCTGTTGGTATCAACAATGTCAGGCTCTGGTGTGGGAAGGTGATTCCAATTCATGGGTTGTTGGGAATAACAGAATTATAGAATGTATTTGTGCTTGCTGAACGGGATGCAGTCTTTATGTTTATGGTCGATCTGTGCTAATCAGTAATGGGGTAGGTGTTAGTAATCCTTGCCTGAGAGAAGAATTGTAATACTCATGAAACAAGCACAAGCAAAACACTTTACCCGCTTCTGCTTGTTTGCTTTTCAAAGGCAAGATAGCTAAACACAGCTCTTCACTACTCAATGATCTCGGTGAGCAGAGTCAGCCGTGCGAAAGAACTATGTCCCTCGGTTACTGAGAAGCTGCCCCTTGTAATTTACTGTTTGCCTTGTAAATTTAGTATTATTCTGTTTTAAATTTTCTATTCGCGAATCATCTTTTTTTGTTTTTAGGAAAATGTGAATTTTTTTTTTAAAAACACCGGGATGTTGATTTTTTTACGCAGAGTTGCGCTTATGAGCTGACTGAGCTGGAAAGAAAGTAAGGCGCTAAAATTCTGTAGCTAATAAAAATTTATAGCTGTATTTGGCACTCTGGCATATTTATTAAAGCCTCTCCAGCGATCTGAGCTCACTGGCACCACCAATGTCTGCCTCTATGCCCAGCCATTAAGAAATGGCGGAAATATCCGCCAACACCTAGAGCCGCTAAATAAGCTACGCATCAGAGTAACAACACTTCATCAATCTCGTTGCTTAAAATTTAGTGATGGGGTGAATCACCGGAGATTCGGATTCGGACAGTTTTGGAAGTTTCCCAACTTCTTAGAACGAATATTTGGAAGATTGGGAGTTCTTTGGTCAAGTGGCAAAGCCAAGCCACCAAGTTGAGTTGCAGCATTTTCAATTTTGGTTTATTTACGACGTTACTGAAAGAAAGAGACAATTGTCACCCGTCATTTTGTTTCGGCGTATCCACATGAACATTAACTTCTTCTATCGAATACGGTAAAACCCTTAATGTTTGCGAGCCTCTAATTTTCGCAAATTGTAAAATTTGCAAACTTTAGTGGGCGCAAATATTTCTATTTTCTGTAGAGGTGAATTCCAGCCTTTAGAAATCACAAAATTTAATGGTCGTGAATATGACCCTGCTGCCCAATTTGCGAAAAATCAGGGCCGCAAAATAAAGGGTTTTACAGCAACCGTGATCGGAGTAGCTTTGCAGATGAAAGTGTGCACTGGATTAATTTCAGATAAAAATTACAGCGCTTTGGTTTAGCTTTCATTCTGCGCAGATGGCAATTAGTATATGTGCACTTTCTAAGCCTCGATAGGACACTTCTTAATAAACATTAAGAAGACACCATTACTTCATACATTTGCTCAGGTAATAACTATGATCAGGTTAAAGCTTATGTACATACATTGAAAGGGGGATTCCCTCTCTGCCGATTGTGTTGAAGAACTGTGTTGGCTTCATCATTGAATGGCAAAATCGAAACTGGGTGCCTTTTATGATTTATGTTAGCAAAGCAGGACAGGGTTGTCTAAGGAAATTTTATTGTTGTCAAACACAAAACTTGTTTCCTTCAATAATAATTATAATACTATTATTTGCAAAGTTTTGTTTTCTTTACTCGAAGGTGTTTGAGGCTGGACAAAAACAGAGACGGAAAGGTCCTCGATGGAAAAATCTGACTGCATTAAGTCTAAACGCACTAAAAGTAATGCAGTACAAGATTCTAGTATTATTATATTTTACACCTGGTCTCCCAAATGCCGTTTTTCCTTTTGTATAAATATATTTTCGTGTAAATGGTGTGACTATGGAGAATTTCGCTAATCATTCAAATACAAAACTGAAACTATTATTAATGCGAATAGCATTCTTTGGATACTTCACACACTTTTCGTCTATGTATCTATCTATCTGGCTATCTAACCTCTTACGCCGCGGGTCGATAAATAAATAAAAAAGACCGGCGCCGGCTGGGATTCAACCGTTGACCCTTTGATCAGCAGGCAGACGCGCTAACTACAGAGCTATGAAGGCAGTCATTCAACGCACTCTAAACGGTTGTTTATATCTTTATCATAGGACGCGCTTACAAGCGCTCGTCACAGCTACCGGTGCGCGACGCGTTCCATGCACGAGGGCTCATTCCGCTCTCGTGAGGCTGAGACACGGCCGCTAGCTCACCCTCCCGCGCGCTCGGGAGAGGGTGAGCTAGCCAGGAATGAGCCCTCGTGCATGGAACGCGCGCGCACCGGTAGCTGTGACAGCGCTGTAAAGCGCGTCCTATGGTAAAGATATAAACAACCGTTTAGAGTACCGTTGGTTGAGACTAGCTGAGACGCCAGAAAGTCTGGTCGGTACCATTTTGAGTGTTTGTGCGTATGTGCGCGTGCGTTGCTTCGCCTTCCTAAGTGACACAAACGCACGTGCTGGGCTGCGGAGATCGTGCGCAGGGCTGTGAAAGTGTCAACAAATTTAGAATCGCCTCAAGAGTGGGCTGGCGTATCTAGAGTGTGCCGGCCACCTGACGAACGCGCATAACTCCGCACCGTTTGATGCTATTCGCATTAACGTAGATAATCATTCCCAAAGGATGGGTTCTTGACTACGTCTCTAAAGTTGTGCCACAAAGGACTTTCAGGAGTCAAATTGAAGGTACGCTGTTTTTATTTTGTACTCGTAAAAGAATTCTCGAGTGTATTGTAAAAATGAGACAATAATATTTAAGTCTCGTTGACGGTATGGTCTGGCAACATTCCGAATCTACAGTAAAACCTCGTTATAACGAAGTTGAAGGAGGAGCTGTAATTACTTCGTTATAACGATTAGTTCGTTAAAGCCATTGTTTCACTTCTACCGCAAATCAGTAAGCTAAAAAGGATGTACTCACCACCGAATCCCACATAGAAGCCTGCCACGCGAGCAAACTACCGTGGCATGGAGAAAAACACAAACGAAAGAAGAAAAAAACAGCGATCATATACGACTTTATCCGTGCATCACATCGCTGAATGCTCCGCGCTGTTACGGGGGGATCGGTGGCCGAGTGGTCTAGCGCTCACCAGCTCTGAGCACGTGGAGCGAAAGCTCGCGCTGCGGAATTCAGCATCCTGGGCTCAATCCCCGCCCCTGCCCGTTTCGATCTGGATGAGCATCGTACCGGCGTGCGGTCGTGTATCACTACTGCGTGGTGCACGTTAGGACCCCAAGTTAGCGGTTCTACCGCACTGGCTAAACTGCTCATCTACAGCTGAGACACCAGACGCCCACTGAGGCAGACTAACTTCCGGCTGTATAAACATACACACAACAATTTTCTTTTGCGCTATTACGGCTCACTTCGCAGCAAAGAAGTCCATGATCGATGTTTGCCACGTCCTCTTCAGGCGAATGATGGCTTTTTCTGCGGCAGCTGCTATCTCGAGTCCATCCTCGCCGTCATCGTGAGCGCCAAAAAAGCGGCGCAGCAGATCCGCCGCATCCAGCGCTTGCGCGGACGTCGGTACTTTGGACTTGCAAACATTCGGCTCCCCGCTGTCGTCGACACATTCGTCGCTGTCCTCATCAGCACCCCCGTCACAGCACGCACGCACGATCGAGATCGCTTTGCGCTTCCGCTTGTCGTCGTCCATCTTGCTTTTGGATGGGTTCATGCGTTCCACGAGAAGGGGGAGGCTGGGAGACGAGGCGCGCTCGGCGCCCTCGGTGCGCTCGTGCATGTTGCCAGGCGACTTGCAGCGCACGGGATTCGCGGCTTCTAGCGGGCGGGAGTTTTGAATTACCGCCTCGTTATAACGAAGTTGAAGGGGGGCCGTAATTAGTACTTTGTTATAACCATTTAGTTCTAGAAAAAAATGGTTCGTTATACCCATTGCAAGGAAGTTTTCACTTCGTTAAATTGAGGTTTTAAATGCATGGGCTTCTATGGGAGTTTCAAGGGGAATTAAAATTACTTCTTTATATCCATTAATTCGTTATATCCCGTTTCGTTATAACGAGGTTTTACTGTATCTGGATCGCCCAAATTGCTACGAGATTCGGTCAGTTATCTAAAAACGGAAAACCATCGGAAAACGTTTGCCTCATTACTACTTAGTCACTCTTGCCAGTTGTCCGAAGCTTCACCCGAAATCGGAGGGAATGTGCTTTCAATCTCCAGAAATGTCAAAACAGTCCGTGGCAGAGGAGACCGATGTCGCCCGAGGTTCCCAACATCGCATCTAAAGCTCGGGAAGTCGCAGTTTCGAAAAGCAACCATCGCCCGTTGCGCCCGCCCTGCACTAGGCAGCAAAACGGCGGTGTTCTAAGCCACACGGTCTCGAGCCGGATTCCTAGGAAGCTAGGGGTACCCCTCGACCGTCCCCTAAATACAGTGTTCTTCCAGTTTAAGCGCTATTTTAGCGGATCTGAGTCACTCATTGACACCTAACCATAAGCAAGGAGCTTCCCAATATGCGCATCATTGTTTACGAGGCCCGCGGTCTCTCGTACCGCTCTGCTGCGCCAACGCAGAGAGTTTGAGAGCCTGAATGGGGCGCACGCAGCGGACTACCAGCCGGGCTCGCTGCAGGCCCTGAGCCGCACCCGCATCCGGCGCGTGCTGCGCCAGCTCCTGGAGCGGGAGCACCCCTCGCTGGGGCAGGTGCGGCGCGCCACCCCGCGGCCAAGAAGAAGAAGCAGCAGCTGCGGCGGAGGGTGCAGCGCATCGTCATCCCCATCTTCGAGGAGAGCGACGACAGCAGCAGCCACCCCGAGCAGAGCAACGATGAGGAGCGCCGCCCGGGCACCAACGAGGGCACCCCCAATGGCGAGGTAGGGCACGAGGCGCACGCGCCGGCTTGCAAAGAGACGCCACCATTTGCACGAATTGTCATCTTTAGAAATGTACTACCGAGAGCCTTAATCCTAATGCTTTGCAAGTCGGAGGTCAGATAACCGTTAAAATTAAAAGCTTGGGCTAGATGGCGCGAGCCACCCTATAATGAAAAGGGTCCGGCTGTATCCATCCATAGACTTGCCGGCGTCCTTGGCAGGGCTCGGTCACGGAGTTTGGCACTCGGGCCGGCTGCGAGAAAGTGTACTTTTCACGGAAGTATGGTGCCCGTAACACAGCTTCAACTGGTGCGTTTACCGCGTCCTTAAATGTGGTCTCTCGATCTCTGCTTGAAGACGTCGGCTAACAGGCCGGTTCCTGTGACGTCATTCGTTGCTTCTTTTTTTTGCGACCACTTTCGATGCAAGGGCGGTGGAAGACACTGAACACGCCGGTCGGAGACGCTTCCCGGCTACCATTACGGAGGGTCGACTGTTTTAGCCTCTTTCGCTGTGGGGATGTCGCAAACTATATTGTAGAATTTCGAGGTTTCGACCGGTTCGCCTTCCCTTTTAAACTTTTAGCAAACTTGTTCGAAGTTAGAATAATGTTGTCCAACTCCCGCACAAAAAATTCAAAATTTAGGGGGAAAATAATTTATATAGTGGTTGTATTTTAAATTCTAGAAACTGAACACCAATGTTTATGCGGTACATAAAGGCTTTCGAGCTGTTGGTGAGCGCAATAAAAATAAACTATAGATTGGTTGATTGATAAAAGCGAACAATCTGTTAATGGTTCTGCCTTTTCTCGGATGACTGTTTAATTTACCGCACAATTGCAGATGTCGACTATCACTTATCCTTGCAAACTGACTTATCACCCATAGGTCGTGGGTGTAATGAGTGGGGGATGTCCTTGAACATAAACAAATGCAAAGTGCTTATCTTTTCTCGCCTTTACACATTTACAGCAGTGCTTCTCAAATTGGGTTCCACGGACCCGCTGGAGTCCGAAAAGCCATTTTTGGGGCCTGCGAAGCTCCTCCCCTCAAACCCCCCCCCCCCGTTTTCGAGAAAATAAAAATTGTTTTTTGTTGACCATGGCTAAGAAACGCAAGCTACTGCCCACTATAATGCGCAGTAGTTTGTCTACAACAGTAAAGGACACCCTTTTTACGCTGAAATTAGTTGTCTTATTTTATGCCCCTTCTCCCACTGGCATGGGGTTCCCCATCACTTTGGCGGGTTCCCAAGGGGTCCCCGACACGTCCATACTTGAGAACCACTGGTCTGCAGTAGTAGCGATACCATCTTCATCTGATTTTTCTCTTCATATAACGAGCGATTTCGACAGGGGGTTATGCACATTAGACACATTATCGTCAGTAAGCCAAACAGCTCATTTGGTTTTCTGCAACGACCTCCTCTCCAGCGTTTGCCCTGCTAAAGTGGAAAGGAGTGGAAGGAGTTTCCCCTGAACACTTAAGCTGTCACCTGCTGCTATAGACCCTCCCAATGTTAAACGCATCGCATACCTCAAGTTAGAATATTCAGCACCTATCAGGTCTCTGTGGCAAAACTATCTTTCTGAAGAATTAGAATGCGTCCAAAAAAGAGCCTTACGATTGATTTGTTCCGACTAGTACTCATTTTACAACTGCATCTCTGGATTGCGTCAGTGAGCGAATCCCTTAGAACTAACTTTAAGACGAGAAATATTTCAATTACCACTGTTTTACAAAATCTCCCATTAGATTAGATCCACTCTACCATTAGTAATCAGTGTGAAGAGAATTTCTGCGTTTCACCCCACTTAAAATGCAGCATTTGCCACTGGAGCCCATCACGGGCTCTTGTGACACAGACGCATAGTGTATCTGCATCCTTGCCTGTTTTGCCCTTTTGGCACAATCCGTCAGGGATAGGCATTATTTTAACCCTGGAGAGTGGGGACAAGGAGGACAACATGACACAAATCTCCAAACACGGCCAACGTTTATTTCACGCTTCACAACCCTATGTAGGTACGTACAGAAAGAAGGAAACGGAAAGACCAAAAAGCAACAGGAAGACCCGGACACACAAAGCGAAACAACCTTGAACTTGGGTGAGGGGGCGACACTTGAACAATCGGAACAAATCCATACTTCGAACCTGGGCGAAGGGGCCAAACCACAACCAAACAAAAAAGAAGCTTCTAGGGGGAAAATCCACACCATAGACAAAGAAAACTTTTTCCCAAGTACATACGTGACTTACAAAAAAAAAAAAAAAGACTGGTTTAGGATTGTTTTATGATTTCCCAGTGAAACGGACATATTGCTAAAATAATCTTTATGCTTATATATCATAAATGATTCCTTCACTAGACGTTTGTAACAATCTTTTTCTTTGTTAAGGACCTTAGTGTTCTCCCACACAACTACGCACTTACTACATGAAGAACGGTATTTAGCCAGTTCTGAAGACTCAGCTTTGTTTCTGACAGCACGCTTATATGTTCTGTTAACCTGTCGTTAATGCACCTGGCCGTCTGTCCTAAGTAACATGCCCCATATTTCTCTGGAATTTGATATACAACGCCCAGATTGCAACCTACGGAACAGTCTCTGTGATTTTTGTTACAAGCAATTTCTTGCATTGAAAAAGGAGTTAAAAAAAGGAGTGTCAGGAATGCCGGTGTCTGCCAACGCTCTGCTCTGTCCGCAGGATCCAATGGAGGTGAGCGACCCGCGCAAGCGGGCTGCCCAAGACAGCGACGCAGAGGCCAGATTTGGGGCGGCGCCGTCGCCTACCGGTCGGGCAACCCGTCGGTGGTGTGGAAGCGGGTGGCCTTTGACGAGCTCAACCTGCAGCTGGTGGGGCTCGAGAGCGATGCGGCGCCGGTGCCCGCCGAGGCCGCCAGCGGCGGCAGCAGCGGCGGCAGCAACGCCGAAGAGGAGGCGCCGGCGCCGCCGGAGCTCAGCTACTCGACGCTCATGCGCCAGAGGATTGTGGCGCTGCCCCTGCCGCCCCGGCTCAAGGAGTACCTCAACTACGACCGGCCGCTCTGAGGGCACCCGCCGTGGCCGGGGACTCTGCGTCTGCCCGTGGCCGCGCGGGGGACGCCGGGGCGCCGCCTGTCGCGAGTTCTCGGAAGGGCCCGGGCGTCTTCTGCGACGAGCCTCGAAGGAGCCAGTCGGCGGGATCGGCCGGAGGAGCTTGGGAAATGACCGAGCCTGTGCAATCTTCCAACCTATTACCTTAAAAACACTCGAGTACACCCAGTTGCAGTGGCCCTTTGAACACCAAAGCGGGGGTTCTCGGACTCTTTATAATCTCGATTGACGGCTGAGGAACCCACCTGTTGGTGGGTGCGATAAAGTGGCCGAGAAGTCTATGTGTACTTTGTAAATGATGGTGCACATACTGCCGGGCGAGACCGAAAAGATGAAACCCAGTCTTTTGCGCCGCATAAATAAGCTACGTACTGCAGAAACTCTGTGAGAACATGAGTCTAGCGGTGGCGATAAAATGCTAAAGTTTGAGCACACGAACGTCACCTGGATCAAAGAATACAATAGAAATACAAAATTTCTGAATGAGCCTATGTCCATCTAAGCCCAATATATGTCGAGGCGCAATTTGAGATTGTGAGCATCCGTAGCCTTTAGCTCGGGGAAAAAAAGACCGGCCAGTTAGAAAGACAATATTGTTTTCTTTCATGCTGACAAGTCTGTTCACCGAGATAATTGCTACAGGCACCCACAATCTCAAATTTCGGTTTGGTGCAAATTGGACTCAGGTAGACGTCTGCTGAGAGAAATTTGTTTTTCCTTTAGTATCTTTTGATCCAGGTAACGTCGTGTAGCTCCTTACGAATTCTATCACCACCACTAGCGTCAGATTCTCGCAGAGTTCCAGCTTGCTGCGACGCGTAGTTTATTTATGTAAACTGAAAAACTGGGCTTCGCTTTCTTGATCAAACCTTATAGGAAGTGCGGCTTATACAGGGTGTCTCCGAAAAATTTACGGAGTTTTTTTCACCGCAAAAATAAACTATGCATCACCAAACACTCCTCCTCCGCCCAAAGGTAGCGCTACAGGTCCTTACCAGATGCCGAAGTTTCAGCACAAACCGATATTTTATTCAAAAGTTGCACAATTTTCTGAAAATTTCAATGAGAAAATTGTGATTGACGACACCAGAAACCAAAAACTGGCAAAAATGGGCCCCATTTTCTCGTAGAAATTTTCAGAAAATCATTTATAACTTTCGAATAATATATTGGTTCATGCTGAAACTTTGGCAACTGGTTCGGACCTCTAGCGTTACCTTTGGGTGGAGAATGAGTGTTCGGCAATCCATGGTTTATTTTTGCAGTGAAAAGAACCTTGTAAATTTCTTCTGGGAAGGGGTGGACACTGTAGAAGGCGAATCAGTCCACTTCCAGCTGGATTATGGAACTGGAAGTGGACTGATTTCCTGGTATGCATCGGTGGGTTGCTCAGATCTGCTAAAATAGTGTTTAAATGGGAAAAACACTTTACTTGTGGGGAAGGGATCATTATTGAGATTTGGGAGAACCCTTGAGGGTACTTTGGGGAATACCTCGGTTCATTGGAGCCCAGTTTCAGGGCCCTTGCTCTAACAATGGGAATTGCATCGATGCAGAATCCGAGTGTTATGGGGCACAAGCGTGTGTAGTGTGGGCCAAATGGATCTGTAACCCGCCTTAAACACATCTCAAAAGTCAGTTTCGCATGCTCAGACATTGAAATTTAGCAGAAAGTTATAACTGAATGGTGCATTTGCTTTTGTAAGGAAATCGGTTAATTTGAATCAATAAAAAGTTTTATCTAAAAACCACAATTTTTTTACTGACCAATGTGGAGTTGTCTCGTGCCAACATAAAATACTGTAGGTGTTTAGGACGGTCGAGTTAAAAACAAAAAGGTAAAGAAAAGCATTCAAATCCACTAGTTTTCCGTTTTGTCCTACGAAGTGTCCCAATGACCCACAAAGACGCTAGTACACTTTTAATCTAAAAAGGCTTAACTGTGTACTGAGCCATAGCACAATTTTGGCTTTTATTTGTAACTTTTGATTGAGGCAGATTTTTTCTTCAATATTTTCACCAAAAAAATGCACCACCTAGCCCTACTCTTGTGGTGATTTACAGTGTCCGAGCTTACGAGACCAATTTTTGGGATTTATTTAAAGTGGGTTGGATCCCTTTGGCCCTCGCCGTAGTGTCGTACTATTGCCCGAAGCAAAACCACTTCTTGTTTAACGGTTGCATAGAAGCCAGCCTCTATTGGGAGCATCAGCCTTGTGCTCGATGCTCGAGTGCACATTATAGAGTTGGCATGTCAAGAATGAGTCGTTTTCCGAGCTTCCGCGGTAGACCCCCAGTGACTGGTTCTATGCAGTCTGTCTGGTCTGTGAAGGAAGGAGCTCTAGTTTGCTTTCAACATGATGCTGGCTGGGACAAGAAGGTAGGCATAGATATTTTCGGTCTTCTCAAATATCTAGAGTCTGCTAACAAGGAAACGCGGGTCAGGCGTCCAGCAAGACGGCTTCCGTGAGCCTCCGTGTCGAGTCAAAGTGTGTGCCGTTTTGGGGGCGAGCGGCGCTCTTGCCCTAGCCAGGCATACCACAGGCACCGCAGATTCTGGCTGCGGCCATTGCGGACAGTGCCGGAGGAGTGTAGTGCCATGTTGTGTGCATTGAGAGAAGGTACTACGAACCTTCCCGGTCTTTGTTTGTTTCTCTTTCGGGGTTCACAGAGCCGCTCGGTGTACAGAAGGCGCCGCCGGCTGTAATGCGGGCGGCCTCCAGTGAAGTAACTGTAGCTCCCCGAGGTTTGGCCAGTACCGAAATAAACGACGGCGTGCTTCTTTTTCCACCCGACTCGCATTTATTTGGCAGCTGCCAGAGGCTACAGCTGGTTTCGGCAAAGGTTCCGAGGTGCTGTCAGTTTACACCCACTTGCATTCCTTGTTCAGAAACCAGTCTTACCCTCAACAGCTAAAGCGGACTTCTATAACTCAATTTTAGTGGACAGTCAAACGCATGAACAAACATGGAAGGAGACGAGGTTTCTTTCGAGAAATGCTTTCATTGTTTATAGGGGCACAACAGCATGTCGATCAGATTATGCAGTAAACTTTCTTTAGTTTGACCTCGGTTAATTCGACTATTTCGTTTAATTCGATCGTGTTCAAAAGTCCTGGCGAGCGCCCATACATTTCTATGGGAGGAAAAGTTCGATAGTTCGAACTCGGGAAGACTCCGCATCGGATAATTCGTCCCGAGCGAATGCGCGCGAGGCTCACATTGCACGGCACCACGGCAGAAAAACCACCAACGTACGGCGGAACACGGGCCCTTCGCTGCAAAGCCTAACGTGCGCAAATATGCGCCTGCTCCTCTACGCCGTTGAGATGGGCCGTAGCGAATGACACGAGCCAGCGCAACCAATCTGGCGTGGAGTAGCGCGGAGAACATAGCACGTGGTCTGGCACGAAAAGAATGCGCGCTCTCAAAGCGCTTTTCTGTAGCATCGTGTGCGGTCCATCTTGCGCGCCAAAAAACGCAAGTTCTCTGTTCGTTCTTTTTTTTTTTTTTGCCATCTGCTCGAGCTTTCCAACGCGCTCTGGCTTGGCTCCAATGCGCAAAAGTGCATCAGTCTGTCGTAAAACTTAATTCTTTTTTTGTTTTGTGTAGTGCGCGATTTTTTGGGGAGTTTGATGTTTAGTTACGCTGCTCTCCGGAGCGTGTATGCTTTTGGACACGCGTTTTAAGCGCAGACGGCAGCAGACCATCCGTGAGTACTTTGGACAATAAAAAAAAGTTTAATTTTAACCGTTTTTCTCTTTTTTTTTTTTTTAATTCGATCATTCGGATAATTTGACCAAATTTCAAAGGCCCGTCGAGGTCGAATTAACGAAGGTTTACTGTATCTGATCGACATGCTTAAATGATGCAGACATGCAACTCGGATGCACAGAATGTGTTGTGAACGAGCCGGGCATAGGCATCAGTGTCGCATGATGTTGCAATGTTACACGACACCCTATCAAGGCCATATAATCACCATGCTTATGTGACCTTATAATGACCTTGACCTGTCGGTCAAGCGTAACCTGTAGTTTTTCTCCTGAAACCCACAACCTTCAACAATCGTACTGACCTGCATTCTAGGCCTTGCGCCACTCGGCAAGAGATGCAAACAATTCCAGCAAGACCCACCGAGTATGGAGTTCTTTGGTTCATTACCGGGTTCCTTGTTTGCCACACTGGTTCTTTGGATGGTTATTTTGCCCAGAAAGAAAAGGGCATTCATTGGTTTCCATTTTAGATGCGGAGCATCTCTTGCTCGGGTCTATGTCCCGCGGCGTCGTAGTCCGCACTCGCACTACGCACGCGCAACTCTCCTTCTCTAGTCTCCTCTCCTTCAAGTGTGAAAAAAAATGAGCGGCGAGCAGCTACAAGTTTCTCTGCCGCAAGCCGCGACGAAGGCTCGCGTAGGGGGTAACGCTAGGGCAGTCGGTGGCGCCATCTCTCGACGTCAGCACGCAACCGACTCCTTCCTCGGAACTAACACGATGCTCCGCATCACCCCATGGTTCCCCTCGGGAAGATGGTGCAATTTTTTTTCTCGGGCACTACCCAGCACAAAAACTGAAGCAGTCAGTTTGGCCCGATTGCCTCAGTCTTCCACCTTCGCATGATCATGCGCTTGGAAAAGGCGAGCTCTCCCCTGGTACGTCTCTTCTATGCTTACCAATGTTGATGCTGCGGTGCTCACAGGCAACACAAAACGAAGTTGACAGGAAGCGCAGAGTCCTGCCATTCAGCTTTTACCAAGGTCAACCATTTAGTAAAAATAAGCAAATCATTTCATAGTTTATTTAAAATGGTTTCTCCTTGTCAATTCATTTGGTGAACAGTACTCTATTTTGTTGCAAGTTTCGAGAACCGGGAACATCGCAAAATTAAGCTTCAATGAATACCAAATGCGCGAGAATTGGGTATTTATTAGAAACATACAACAACAACGAATTCTCAGTGAAAAATTCACACCTAAAATTCAGAATCCCCAAAAATTGTAATACTGCAGGTACCGATTCTAGCTCTGTCCAGAGACTAGAGAATCGGGGCCGAGCAAAAAATGCCGTTTGAGGACCCAGCAGTAGTAGCTCGGTCGAGGCTGAAGGGTGTGGTGTTTGGGACTCGTCTTCAACTTTGGGCATCCGTGCCGCCGACGCATCAAAAGCTGTCCCGGAGTACATTGCGTCGCAGAAATCTGAAGCACGCTCGGTCGCTTGCCGAAATCCTGGCGTTTTAGAAGTGCTCGCAAAGAAGGCGATGGGACGGAACTCTCGCCGTCGTTGCGGTTCACCTCCGTCGACTGGTCGGCCGCGGAGTGACCTGCGGAACGAGTGTCTACCATATCTACTTCTATTGCTCCGCCCTCACCGGGATCGTGACGACTAGACGTGCCTGCAGTGACGCGAGGCAGGAATCGATGAACCACAAATGAAGTCTGGGCAAATGTACTGGTCGGCGACGCGTAGCACTGCTCCTCCACAGAGCCCAATAAGCTTTGACGGATGGTGGGATACTCTATGAGCAAGTGGGGTTTTCAGCGCGCGCAACCCGAGCACGTAAGCCATAAAACGCCAAATACCAAATCGGGTCTTCGGGAAATTCTACTCTGTTATCGCGAGAAAAATGCTCGACACGCATATGTGGCGATCTTTGGTAGGTATTCGTTGTAGCCTTCGGGCTCTCGTACGTCCGCAACTAAGAATGGGACTAGGAAGGAACATGGAGTCTCATTCGCTGGTTGGAAAATTCTCGCGGAGCCCCTAGGTCCCGCAAGAGGCAACCCGAAAGATCCACGACGCGAGTGTTAAAATGAACGTCCGAACAAAACGTGGCCTGCACCTTGCAGTTTGCCGAACGGTGAAAAGAGTTTCGAGCATGCCCCCTGGCACAACCGGCAAACCTTTTGGAATGGCGCTGGCTGTAGTCGCCGGCAAGAATGGCAGGGGGTCTTTAGTTGTCCCACCTCCAGCACGAGCTTCGTGCCTTCGAGAAGGCTTTGGCGTCTTGAGAGCCTCCGGTGTGCCCGCACAGCCGAAGCACGAAAGCAGACAAGTGCGTGCTGCAGGCTGGGTATTCGATAGAGACACCCCGCCATATCAGTCCCGCCATCGACTATAATGGTGGCAGACTTTCTGCTTGCAGTTCCAAAGGTTGGCCTAGGATTTTCCAACGTTGTGCGCAGTGCCGACGTCGAACACTAGTAGCGTCCGCGCTGGTGGCCGTTGGGTCACGACTCGTGTCGCGCACGATTTGCATCACTGGGCAGAAAGGCGGGCCGAGGTCGCCCGGCACGCCGGAATTGCCCGCTAGGCGTCTCGCTGGCGACGCAGTGCGCCGAGATGCGCGGCGTGCCCGTGCAGCGTGGCCAGCAGTCCCCCCTTGGCCTTGGGGTCATCCTGGGGACCGTATCGCAGGTCGCTGCCGTCCAGGGCACTTAGGCGGCCCCCAGCGCCCTCAGGAGGGCGTCTCCCGCGCACACGTCCCACTTCTTGATGAGGCTGCTGTGCAGGTACGCGTCCGCACGGCCGGACACCACCTCCAGCACCTTGTAGCCTGCAACGCCGGGAAGCGAGCCTCTGTTACGCTCTGTTGCGGGTGAAGAACAGTACGACAACCTCCTCCCACAAAGCCTTCAGCTCTTTCTTTATTAGTAGAGTGAATGCTGGAGAGGAGGAAACAACCAATCGAAGCGAGCAGAGAGCTTCACGGAAATACGGGGAATTCGTGCAGACCAAATAGCCGAGGTCCTGATAGGTGGCTGGATCATTACAAAAATGTCTAGCGAAATGGGTAGCAAAAATGTCTAAAGGGTTTTGATCGCTGCTTAGAGTAACAAACTACTATTAGTTTAGACCTTTGCATGAAACGCTGACATCTCTGGGAAGTTCCTCTATATTTCTTATTTGGGGTCATGCGCTACATTAGAGGAATGTTGGAAATGTGTGTGGGCATTTTTTGTTATTTTATTGAAACCATGCTTTAAATAGTGTAGCTGCTCTATCAGTGCTGGGAAGATGTTGCCTGGCCCACGAATTACGGTAGCAGCACAAGCTTGATTCCGGCCAGCTCTAGTAACGTCCGATTTCCTAAGTAATCTGTGGTTCTGAGTAAGAAATGGTTATTGCCATAAAACACGACCAGGCCAAACACCCTACCTCCATATCGAGATATGCAAAGTTGCGCATACACGGACACTGTGCAACGCACAACAATTGCTAATGCAGACTTGTCCATTTACCCACAAAAAAATGTCACTGTTTTATGTGACGGTTCGAGGTAGTTTTCAGTAAAACATTTGTAACTGCGTTGCCGTTTATGGGCTCATATTCAGAGTGACATAGTAGTGCTTAATTTTATAAATTGTAGAGTGATACAGTCAAACTCCGGCGCTTCCTGCAGCGACGATCGGTATAGCAATGGCAGCGCTCACTGCAATCAATGATGCCTGTTGTACCCTCCAATGTCCAACGTAGTCAAGCACAGCAAGCATCTTATGGCTGCTTTCCGGTTAAGAAATACTACTCACCTAGTTTGTTGCATAATCTTGGGTAGTAAAACTACCCAAGGCTGGGGTAAAAAGAATTGGCAAATCTTTTTTAATGTTCAAGGAAAGAGATGTGAAAAGAGGTGCAAGATTCTTCCGAGTCTTTTCTCTTTGACATTGAACCTGTTGTTTTTACCCAGCTATAGGAAATTTTACAATAGCGGATTTCAGCCTTGGGTAGTCGGCTCTGTTAAGTGTGCTCCCGAGAGAGCATAGGTGCACTGCAGAGAAGCAGCACTCACAGAATGAAAGATGTTTTTATTTCGCTTCATCGCAGCACAAGAACGAGAATGTGCTTCGGGGAAAGGCATTCCTCTAGAATGGGGCGATGCATGTGCATGCCTTGAGTATAAAATTCTGAATGAACGCCTAAAAAGATCGTCCATCCCTGTTTTTTGGTTAAATGTTTGTCTCAAACACTACCGGAACATTGCCCGCCTCATCAGATTCCTGAAATGTCTAACAGGGCTCCCCCTGGAACTACATTCGTGAGACACATCATTCAAAGGCAAGGGAGCTGGACTTTGAAGATGCACTGAGAGGAGTAGATCAGGGACGATGCGCATAAAGAGTTCTTGGCCAATTGTACATCATGTGAGTGCCGACATAACGTGAAGGCGGCGAACTAGAAAGCTCGGATCGAGGTTCCTGGGTGACAGTAGGGACGTGGAATAGAAAATGCCGTTTGAGAAGAGCAGCAGAGGGGGTTATTTGGGATGCAGGTGTACAGACTAAATCAGCCATTTAGACATAGATAATTGGGGGTGAATAATTGTTAGTAGATGTACATCTGAGAACCCCAGGGGTAGCTCATCCACTACTTGAGCTATGTGTTGCAAACTAAAATGTACAAAACCAAATATCTGTTTATACCATCAATGAAACTAGGGTGGGTGCTCCCCAGTATTTTACGGTAGATACAGTGTGGGGAGCATGTGGGGAAAAGGAGCACGACGGCTGAACACTCGATATTCATAAAGAGTTGCACCATATTGTTGCCGGTGATGCTACTGGTCTGAGCCCTTGGGTAGCAGCCAAAAGTTAGTTTTGGAGCAGCAAAAATAATCTATGGTCGAGCATAAGCACACATACACTTCATTTTTATTCATATTAGTGTGAATATTATGTTAAGGTTTATGTGTTGGCTGGTCCGACAATGTCTACTTTGCTTTCCCACTTCTGTGCAACCTTTTGATAGCATCAACTGCACGGCAGATTTGGTGCCCAGCTACTGTTGTGAATGGTTATTTTAGGTACGAAATAAAACTTAAACCAAGTAATATATTCCACTGAAATAATGTTAGAATAAAATCATTTTGAGCACCCAATTGAGAATTTCCTCAAGTTCTGAAGGTTGTAACAAAACTGTAGTTCTTAGTTCAGATAGAAAACAAAGCTTTTGTCATTTGATTATGAATATCAATGACAATTCATATGCAGAACTTCATGTTAACAAAAATCAGCATGTGAACAATAAACATGCCTTCTTGAAAAAAACAATCCCGCTGAACTCGTAGAAGTCATTCCCAAGCTTGCATTACTATGCAAGCTAACTTAGTTTAGTTTACTTTATTGACTGGGCCATTGAATGGAGTGGGACCTATACAAAAATAACTAAACGAGAGTTGACATGAAAATAAACTTATAGAGCAGTTCATAAAAGTTTTCTCGCAATACTGAAGTACTTTCAATAAATGTTGAATGTGAAAAATTTTTTAATGTGAAAAAGATAGTGTCAGAATATTGCAGTCTATCATATATAGTAGCCGCAGTTTTAAATAAAAATTGTGCGTAACGTCCCGCTCAGGGGGAGTGCTTTCCCCTCGGTACGCGGGTGCGCTGCGGCGAAGCAAGATGTGCAAAACAGCAATGCCTACTCCGAAGTTGTCGCTTCATTGCACTACATTGGAGTGCGGTGAGAAGCGCAATCAACGAAGGCAACTGACCAGCCAGGACAAATCATGAACATGAGAAATATTGCGAAACTTCCACAACTGTCATTGCTTGATACAAAGATCAAATCGAATATGATGCTATTAAGGGAGAGGCTGGTCTTTAACATTTCAGTTTTTATTTTTCATTTATCAGTGCAGGGATTTAATATACTGATGTATTTCTCAGTGGTGATTTCAAATACACAATTAGTTTTCAAATAGCTTTACTAGATGCTGAGTTATTAAAACATTTGTAATTTTAATTAGATCCTCCTTACGGGCCATTACCATAAAATCGTTCAAAATATATCAGAAATTTTTATAGAATTGCATTCACCAAGACATGTTTTGTGCGGTGATGCTATTTTAAGCCTGATATACTAATCATACTACATTGGCAAAAAAACATTTTCAATCAAGTTGCACAAAACGGGAGGCTATTATTTTGAGACTAATTAATTAAAATTATTGTATGAGCTATAAAGCAACAAATATAGCATCACCACACAAAACATGTCTTGGTAAATGCAATTCTATATATTTTACTGATATATTCTAAAGAATTTCACGCTAACGTAAGGAGGACCTAATTAAGATGACAAATATATTTATAATTCAGGATCTGGTAAAGCTACCTAAAAACTAATTGCATATTTGAAATCATTACTGAGAAATACATCAGTATACTAAATTTCAGCACGATAAATGAAAGATAAAAAACACAAAGTTAAAGACCAGCCTCCTCCTTTAAGGGGGACACTGGCTAGAGGTTGAACTTCTGAACTACTCAAGAGATCAGAATGAAATTTGCAGGGGAGATTTAACTTCAGATGTAGGTGTACTGTGCAAACTTTCAGCTCTCAAGGACAACTTTACATACATAAGAAGATGTGTCACTTTTCGTTAAGAAATCTACGATATGCAAATGAAGTTATTAAGCACCATTTTAACTGCTTGAATATAAAGTGGGGATGTGGGACTTTGGGCTATTTAGTTTTTATAACTCAAACAAATATTTCAGGAAGAGTGATTACCTCAAAATATGAGATGCACATGTGTTCTATGTCAATTTTTGAAAACAGTTTTTTTTCTCAATGAGTACTTTAAAGTAAATCAAAATAAAGTAGATAGCCCAATTCCCCAGTAAATTTCAGTTCAGAAACATCTCGACTGTGGTATCAGACTAATTTTATCTTCGAACAAAAGATTCCTTCGTATGAAATTTGCAGCAAAAAGTGGAACCTGAGAAAAATGCATTCAAACATTGAACTCCTTTACTTTGTTACTGCCTCACAATGTGTTGAAAATATTTTATGTCAACGTAACTATTTGGCGCATGGTTATGAAATTTAGTGTAAGGCTGTATAATTAGTTTCTAAAACCGAAAACCTCAAAATTAAAAAATGAATTTTTTCAAAAAATTTTGAAACTCAGGCTTATGTTTCCCCCCTTAAAGGCGATAATCAAAATGTTTTGAAAATTCACACTTTTATCATAATGATCGAGCTGTATAGCAGCGCCTGACCTATTATTCGACAGTTTTGGCGCGACGTTGGCAGAAATTTCTTGCATTTGGGTAAAATGTAGAAGGATGTAGCAGGCTAAGCACTTTGGTGCAGTTCGGCAAAAACGGCGCAGCAATCACATCACCGAGTTCCGAAGGCGTAGACCGATTTCGTAAAGGCAAGACCGATTTCATAAAGGCAAGACCGATTTGGTAAAGGCACTGGGGCTTAATAACAGCGAGGAAAAAATAGAGGTTGGGAAGGTGGCAGATACCCAAGCAGAGGCTATCTGACAGGTGGCACGAGTCGAGGGAAGAACTGACACAATCTCATTCTTTTCCCGTCGATCCATCGGGCGGAGGGTGCGCACATGCAGTGGCGCGTTCCTTCGCGCACGAGGGGGGAGAAGCTAGACAGTGAGGAGTGTTTCACACACGAGACGAGGGGAGCGGAGAGGCAAGAGAGTGATCACGTGTGCGACGCAGCTCCGCCCCAGCAGACTCCATATTTATGGGTGGGTAGCAAACATCTCGGCCATGGGTTCTTCGTCGGCCGACAAAACAATGTGGCCATTGCTACAACTCGGTGTTTGTACGTTGTAGCCCCCTGCACAGAAAGCAACGACAAACCTCCGCTTTTGTGTCTGCCCACTATCTCAGTGGACATTGAGGTGCTGCGATGCAGGGTTGGGCAGAAATACTCAAAAATGTATTTGGAAATACAAATACTGGGATACACTAAAATAGTAGCTACAATACTGATACTGAAATATATATGTAAATGTGTATCACAATACGTATCGGAAATACATTTTAAATAGAGGCAAAAAGTCTTTGGAAATACAAATACAGGAATACATTTAAGGGAGGGCAGAAATACAAATACAGAAATACTGATACTGCAATAGTACATTTTTCGAATTTGTTTGCGACGCCAAATGAGATGAAGCTTGAAGTTGGAAGTGGAAGTTTTTGACCCCGAAATTACTTCCCGTAGGTTTGGCACTTTACCTTGAAAGTAGTGGTTTCGGACGACGACAAGTCTTCACTGGCTCAAAAAAACGTTCCATCAAGAACTGATCGCGGCCCCTTCCCTGACATCCTGTCTGTCTGACGAGGGACGCGAAAAGACTTCCTCAAAATAAATTCTATGTCATCCTAAATCCCATAGAAACGTCACCATGCCCCTGTCCAATAAGGACGCCCCTGTCAACATTGATCACATGACGTCACGGTGGAATGAACTGGTATTCTTTATCTGTAGGTGTGGCCTTAAACATGAAACTTTACCACGCTGCTGTATAAAAGAACAATACATACTTTCGTTGTAGGTTACCTGTTTAAGATCGTGCAGGCAGTGTCATTTGGAATTTTTGAGAAAAGTGCACCACCTGAAGCATTCTGGAACACATGTCTTCTGTTACGGTTGAAAAAAACAATACGGTGGCATCCCTGTTGTGAAGGTCCTTCCTGCCGACCCTCCGCCACCGACGCATGGATTGCAGTCCTCAAGTTTTGCATAGCATCCTCCGAACAGAGACCTAGTGGATTTCGACCTGATATTGCCGGCACAGGTGTGAGCTCTCCCAGAAACAGTGCGCTCGAGACGAGTCGCAGGCGTACGAAGTCTGGGTCGGCACAGCGAGGCCACGTCTGGCCTCCTTCCTGGGTTTCGGATTACCAGAGCAGCGGGTCACGTTCACGTCGTCTGATGACATACCCTTGAGTCGTGCAATATTACAGGCGCAGCTGCATACGCATTCGAATATGTGTTGAACTTCAGTGCGTGAGTCATCCTACTATTTCAAGTCAGCCACCGCCAGGCTCGTGCTGCAACGGACTGTGACTCAGCTTTGCCGGCTGGGCGTACTGTGTACGCTAAGGCAAGAGCAGTTAGCAGTGGGTATTGGAAGCCAGCAAACAATGACTCAATAAATCCCCACCTAAGGACCTGCGCCAGAAGATGTTCTGACTCCACTCCTGGCACGCCACCTGGTTCGAGTCCCCAACTACGCAACACTTCTCAGAAGAGAGAAGAGGGCGCATAGAAAAAATCAGCAGAACCCATCCTTTGGGAATGATTATCTACGTTAATGCGAATAGCATCAAACGGTGCGGAGTTATGCGCGTTCGTCAGGTGGCCGGCACACTCTAGATACGCCAGCCCACTCTGAGGCGATTCTAAATTTGTTGACACTTTCACAGCCCTGCGCACGATCTCCGCAGCCCAGCACGTGCGTTTGTGTCACTTAGGAAGGCGAGCAAAGCACGCGCCATACGCACAAACACTCAAAATGGTACCGACCAGACTTTCTGGCGTCTCAGCTAGTCTCAACCAACGGTACTCTAAACGGTTGTTTATATCTTTATCATAGACGCTAAGCGCTGTCACAGCTACCGGTGCGCGCGCGCTCCATGCACGAGGGCTCATTCCGCTCTCGTGAGGCTGAGCACGGCTGCTACATCACCCTCTCCCGAGCGCGGGAGAGGGTGAGCTAGCGGCCGTGCTCAGCCTCACGAGAGCGGAATGAGCCCTCGTGCATGGAACGCGCGCGCACCGGTAGCTGTGACAGCGCTGTAAAGCGCGTCCTATGGTAAAGATATAAACAACCGTTTAGAGTGCGTTGAATGACTGCCTTCATAGCTCTGTGGTTAGCGCGTCTGCCTGCTGATCAAAGGGTCAACGGTTCGAATCCCAGCCGGCGCCGGTCTTTTTTATTTATTTATCGACCCGCGGCGTAAGAGGTTAGATAGCCAGATAGATAGATAGATAGATACATAGACGAAAAGTGCGTGAAGTAGCCAAAGAATGCTATTCGCATTAAAATAGTTTGGAGAATCGGAAGGAACCTTGGTCAGCATGGTAACAATGCCCCAGCATCTTCTTGACCATAATGGCCTCAAAAGTGTAAAAAAAAAAAAAAGAGTTTTTGGATTTGTTTTTTTGAGGGGTATTTCTGAAGAAATGTAACGAAATACATTTCACCCTGAATGTATCGGGATACAAAGAAACATTCAAAATGTATTTCGATACAGGAATACAAATACTGGTGAAAACAATGTATCGCGATACAGAAATACAGATACGAAATGTATTTCTGAAATACTATCGCGATACATTTGTATTGCGATACTGCCCAACCCTGCCGCAATGTTCCGCCTTTGTGCCTACCCACTGTATCCTTTCAGTCAGGGCTGGCTGCTGCGATTCTCGGCGCAAGAAGCAGAAGCACCTCTGCCATTCTGTGTGCCTACTACTATATATCCTCCAACCAAACCTTGACGCTGAGACGTTCTGCCATTGTGCCTACCCGCTGTGATGTCCCTCTACCCTCTGCGCAAAAAGCAAACAGAATTCCGCCATCTTGTCTACTCGCCACATAATCTCTAATCAAAGTTCGAAGCGGTGAAGTTCCACCTTTCTGGCTACGCACTAGTATATCCCTCGGGTCGGGGCTTGGCACTACGACACTACTTGCAACGTTTGATTTACCTACATCTACTGCACCGGCTATTTGCGACTCCAGCGAACTACAGAGGACGCGCTGCTCAGGCAAAATGGCGGACGAAAGGAGGTCGTTTTCGTCGTTCAGCATGCGGACCACCACAAATTCCTGCACTGCAGCGTAAAATCAGTGTTACATTTGAAAGCAAAACAATTTTTCGACGGTAGAAACCTTCTTCTAGTCAGTGCGTAGGAATGACACGGTGGAATCATAAAAATAATTACTGGAAACAATGTTTATTTCTATGCTGCCTACGAGAAGCAAGCAGCGATAGCAGACGACAGAGTCGAAACGACCTCCTCTCCTGAGCTTCTCGGCGCTGCTACGCTACGCGGTGTCGATTTCGCTGGAGTCGCGAATAGGCCTGTTTTTGTCAGCCAGGGGGCGCTATTGGCGGTTTTCATTGCATGCTTTCGAAGCTACTTTGACGGTTTCCTATTTAGACCATGTGTTGGGAATATCTGATTCACTCGAGAAGGCTGGCGAGTGAACTTGCTGCCACGGCTTTCTGTTCTAGCCGCTAGGTGATGCTGATTTTGCTCGGGTCGCCAATAGCGTCCACGATATTTGACCTCAAAAGAGGCACGTCCGCAAGGAGCGACCACTTAATGCCGACGCGAAGCGGCGTCCTAATCCCATCGTGCACGATCCACGGGCATAAAGTGGTATCTGTCGGCGGCCCTCGGCGTCCGTCCACGTGTGCCAACAGAGCGTCTGAAAGGACGCAATGCGACCTAAAAATATTAAATATTTCTCGCCACAGGTGCTGCTCAAAACTTGAGCTTCAGGTCTATGCTTGGCGTACACCGTTGTACTTGACTTACGAGTGCAGCCCTTCTTACAAAGGAAAGTACACTGCCCTGCACTTTTCTGCGCCGGCGTATGCTGGTGCGGACAAATCGAAGGAGCCCAAAGTACCCTCTGCGCAAGAAGCAGGTGAAACGGAGCGGCCGGTGTGGTTCCCTCCCCGCGCTGCTTACCTGCCCCTCCTGCGGGCACCAGCTTGACGTTGGGGCCGAAGGCGTTCCTGGCCAGGTCCTGCACCTCTCCGGCGTGCGAGCGCGACACCAACACCACAGGGGGTCCCGGTGGGCATCGGGGGCCACCACCAGGCCCGGGGACGTCCCGTGGCCCACCCAGGCCCACACTGCAAAGGGAAACTCAAATTTGGGGATTTTCTGTGCCAAATCGAACCGAGGGCATCTGGCTCGCCTCGGCGGAGGACTGAGGATTAATTTCGGTCAACCAGGCCTCTTTTGACGTAGTACAACCAAAACCTCGATTACACAAAGCCTCCTCTGCAAGAAGCTTCCGTCAGACTGAGGGCACCTCGGCCGGAATCCGTAGGCCGGCGCTTTGCCTCGGAGCCACCGAGTGCAAAGGGGGAGGGGAGGGGGGGGGGGGGGGCGACACAGACGCTCATTTGTACGGGTGTTCTGCCGCCTCGTCTGTTTGTCGCCTGCCCCTATACTGCTCAAGGTCTCTACGAAGCCTTCATTATTACAATATTTATGTCGACTGCCCTTAGTTTCAAATGAATGATGGGGTCCTTTCCTGCGCTCCCCTATCCGCCAGTCCAGCTTCTCTTCTTCTCCTTCTAGCAAAATCGTACACTGCATTATGACCCCTAGATCAACCGGTGTCCCCTTCTGGTCAAAGCAAAGAGAGATTGGAGCAAGTTAAGATAGCATTCGTAGACAGTTCATCTGCCAACGCGAGAGAAAAACGCAGTTTGTCTGCTACGAAGCTTCTTGACGAGTTCCAGCGCCCCCATTAAGAGGTTGCAGTGGCGCTGGCAGGAAGAACATGTACAGTCTGGGACAAAAGTTCCCAGGACGCGCGAGCTGCGACTGAAACGCATTGCTCTGCCATCTGCTGGCGGGTCACATGGTTTCGAGATCACACAAAAGCGCATGCACGCCCTACTGTGCCTGCAAACATGTGTTTTCCCGCTCTTCTGCGGTGCGGCGCGTAACTTGGAATCGGGCACATGGTACCGCTTCGGAAATAGCGCTTGCGGCTGACGAGCGTCTGATACACATTCCAAAACTGATGTGTGGTATAACTGACATTTTAAGTAAATTAATATTTTTCAACTGAACTCTTTGCTCGAATTGAAGTTTTAAAACAGTAGGAAGATATATTAGTTTTGTCAATGCTTCTTGTTTTTGATCAATAAATTAAAGAAAGCAGGGCATAAATTCTGTGTGACACCACTGACACGTCAAAAAGGTATGCAGTTGTTTCTACTCAGTCTTTGGGTTACAAGATCTAAACGTTTTGCATGAAGTGAACATCGCGTAAGGTAAGGCGATCGTAAAAGGGAGTTCAAACTGTATGTGGTTACATACTGAATATCGTGGACAGAACTATTTATATTGATTCATATCTTCTTCATTACATCACTGACATTTCAGTCGGTTACAGCCGTTTCTTGTAACTAGTATAATAAAAATAAAAATACTTTTGCAACATTGAACACTGTTGTGATTTCATAAACGCTGACTGACATTTCTATGTTTTTTTTAAATTAGGTTGTTAAAGGGGTACGGAAACAAAAATTTAAATATTCAAATTTCGTTCGGAAATGAGTCAAGCATGACAGATAATAACAGTAAATGATAATCGCACGTTTGTATTTTGAACGACTGGCTATATTTTTCGTTCCAAACGGTGCACTCGAGCAAGCGCTTGAAGAGAAGCAAACGGAGAGCGCGATGCGTCATGGGATATTCGGCGCAAACAAAAACGGAAAGAAAAGATTCCTCGCATTTGTGACGTAGCAAGGCTGGTGTGGTTATGAGCTTTGCCCTTGGTGGCGTTGTCAGCGTTGTGGTGGTGTCAATAGCGTCAGCGCGTTACAACCGAGCCGTTCGAAGTACCCGTGGGGTGACGAGCCTGTGGCTGGCCCAAGGAGCATGCAGCTTCCACAACACTGTCAGCTTAGGGCTGAACGGCGTGGGGAAAGCAACTTTTGTTCGAGTTTTGAGCGACGGGCTAATTTTCTAGGGGGAGAATGGCTGTGTCCGGTTGCACGAACGAATGCCCGGGAAAGAGGGGCTTGGACTGTTTGGTACAATGCACGATTTGTGAGTTGAGCTAGGAGGAAAGCTAAGAAGGAAAATGTTGATATTCCAAAGAGCGGCGCTGCTCTGAAGGAATCTGCTACGTCACGACTACGTAGCAAGTTCCCTAACGTTGCTAGATTACCTCCCGAATAGGCTCCGCATGCATCCACCAGGTGCACACTAAAAGATTGTTTAATTAGCTTTAAAATTAGTTTTCTTGTGCCTTTCAATGGGAGACTGGTGTTTTTGAGGTTAGGGTGCAACATGCAACACATTCAAGCTAGAAAATGAGCGCTGGAATTTCGTTTCTCTACCCCTTTAAGAAATCGGTTTGCTTAGCTAAACTGAAAGGCTTTGAAACTTGTATGATAGTTAACAGATACAGCCAAATTGCCGTAATTACCCATGGGGGCAATCTAAAAGTTCCAAAAGTAATGTGCTCCAAACATGTGCCAACTAAAAATAAAAAAAATTTGTTCTCATGAACCTACGGCATCATGTTGTCCCAACAATATATAAAAAAATAACCGCAGCTAACAATTATTAAAGCCATAGATCAGTTACAACAATGTTGAACTTTTCAAGACACAACGGACAAAGAACAGAAACTGACAGGACACAGCGCTGATTTTCTAATATATTATCGTACCAACTCACCCAACTTTCCCCCTTCTGATATATACCGTATTTTCCAGGCTATTGTCTGCCAATTTAGGCCGAGAAAAAAGTTTTTGCTCAGATGGTCTGCACCCAGTGCATTGTTTGCATGCCGTGCATTGTTCGCACGCTGTGCATAGTCCGCACCTGGTGCTTAGTCGACACGAAAATCTTCTCATGCACGGCACACCTTGACAAATGTCTGCTTTCTTAGCTCACAAAGAAACTTGTATTATAGATAAATCATTGTTAACATATGCTTTCATGCACGAATGCCGTCACGTGTCGTCACAATGAACAACCTTGAAAAACAAAACTCCTTTATAGTCTGCACACGTAGATAGTCCGCAAGGCAAGAAATTGCAACTTTAAAACGGTGATATTCTGAGGACTATAGCCCGGAAAATATGGTACATTGCACTAACACAGTGGTTCTGAGCTGGGGGTCCGCGAAAGCATCCTATAGGGTCCGCAAAGCCCAGCCTCATCAGTCAACCCCGGCAATAAAAGTTGTATTTTCTCAGATTGAGAAGAAATGTTCCAATTTTCGGGTGCGTTTTCTGGTGTATGTGTCAATAAGAGAGGTCTGCTTCACACTAGCTCTTAGTTATATCCATTTACTGAATCATTATCATATTTAACCTTTACCTTTCCCTTCCCCTCACCACGAACGGGGTCTTCCGTCATCTACGCTGATCCACAAGGGGTCCGCGTAGCGACAATGGTTGAGCACCACTGCACTAACATTTTCAAAATTAAACTGGCTGTTATGCAAGAGTACCTATATGTCAGGCAGAGATGCCTTGACAACTTGCATTCATCATTCATGATTTTTTTTTTTTTTCAAAATTGAGATTGAGGAAACAATATTTTCATATAGCAAAATTTCTAAATCCACTTGATTATGTATAGCTTGGCATCTCTACAGGCTTAGTTTTATGTAAAATCCGTCGTTCACTTGCCATCCCAAGGCACTCGACATTCTGAGGTTGCAGTCCATAAATATAGTTAGGTTAAAATTATGATGATAATTCATTTAATGCAAAGGTGCAAGCGAGCTGGACAGGAATGACTATAATAATCTCTGGAGAAGGGGAACAAGGGGAACAAACAACAAACACAAATCTCCAAACACAGCTAGATGACTGGTGGGCGAATGAACAAATCCGCCTAGTCCTGGTATCGAACCAGGGACCTCTCCATTTCCACTGGAGTGCTCTATTAACTGAGCTAACCAGGAGTTAGATGTCAGTAGAGCAAACGGGTTTTATCTAATTAAAATTAGCTAATTATAAATGGACAAGCAGAAACCTGGGAACAACCTTCATGCATTCAGCTGGGTGCAACAATAGTGAAGGGCGTGAAGAAACTATTCGATGTTTGATTTGAAAATACCCTGCCCAACCCACTATTCGCTTCAAACTCATAATCCACTATTCGCACATGACTACACATCTACTAGAGTGGGAACCGCCAAAGTTTCCAGACCTGTAAAAAGTTTATCTAAGTACCATGACTGCATTTTGTTTCGACTTCAAGACGCATGAAAGCAGCAGTTTTTCAAATCATCTCTTTATGGCGCAAACTCTATTCATGTGCTCCAACCATCCTAGAAAATCCCACAATAAAATCGTGCCTGCCTGTTCCCCCATTAAAAATGTGACTAAAACAACGTGGCATGCACATTTTTCGAAGATATAACTCAAAAAAGAAAAACATTTTTTTCATTTATTTAGTTTACACCTCAAAGGTCCAAAGGCATTACATAAGGATGCACTACAAAAAAAAATACATACAATACAAAAACGAGTTTGTAAAACACAATATTTTAGTCATACTACATACCTTGTTACTATTAACAAAAGGAAAGGATCATTGATGGAAACAATTGATTTGGGGAGGTTCTTCCACTCTATAGTTGTGTCGGGGAAAGAAGAGCTGGAAAAAGCGAGGGATTTCCCTAGGGAAAACTTCAGACTATGACTGTGGTTGATGCATGACGATGATCTACGCAAATTAGGTTGCACATCACAATGATAATAGGAGACATTGTAATAAAATTTGTGGAGGCGACAGTCGCGCAATGTTACTTCGCAACAGCAGGGAGGGAATACAGAGTGAAGCTTTGAGTGTCGACATGCTGACGGTGTAAGAGTATGGGGATGTTACGAAATAAACTACCCTGTTTTGCACGAATTCTACGCAATAGGTATGCCTGCGACGCATTCTAAATGGCAGATGCAAATTCAAGTTGGGGATGTACGCATGTTTCGTAAGCCAACTTTCGTATGCAGGAAGGAGCTGAGTTTAAAATTCATTTAACGTATCCAAGTGTGCGTGACACGTTTTCTGAGATACCTCAGAAAAGGGGAATGTTGCAATGTTTGGTCGCATTCTTATTCATACTGCTGGCTAATGCACTCTCTCAAGATAGAACCCTTTGAACGTAGACTTCGGAAGTTTTAATCCTGCCTATACAAGGTGACCAGGAAAAACCCAAACAAATTTTAGAGCCTCCTAGCAAGAATGATTTACCTTCTGTAAAAAATATATGGGCATTTAAATGCGACCATGCTTTTTTGTACTAGGAACATTTTAATTTTTTTGACTGATCTCTTTTAACTTTAATGTTTTTCAGAATGTCAAACATAACGTGCTACTGTTTTGGAGCCGTTTCAACAAGGTTTTTGTCAATGTGAAATTGTTTGATTGCTCAAGGATTCTCACCCAATCGTGTCTGATGCCATTAAGAGTTTCCCTGAGCTCGGCCACGAAGGCGATCGCTCCAGAAGAAGAAGGCGTCAGAACATCCCGGAAGCAAGTCGAGCAAAATCCAAGAGTCTCCATGAGCAAAAATCGCTCACGAGATTGGAATCAAATGTGAATCGATGCAACAAATGGTTGAAAAAGAGCTGAAACTCAAGCCCTACCAGCCTAAAAAATTTCGACTACTCACAAACAGAAACAAACGAGTCTAGCTTCAAAGATGCCGCCAACCTAAACGCCGGGCCACAGGTATGCAATGCGCTGGGAATGTACCCTCTTCACAGACGAAAATCTTTTTATGGTCGAGCAGGCCCACAACCGCCGAAACAACAGGAACTGGTTCGAAGAGGCCCCTGGCACTTCGGCCATGGTTGAACATCGTTAAAATCTGCAGTCCGTCATGGTTTTGGGTGGGATTTGTGCCAGCGACAGAGACACCACTGGTTTTCGTGGGACAAGGAGTCAAAATCAACAAGGACATGTAACGACGCAGATCTCAACCCAATGGATTACAGCGTGTGGCCAGTTTTGGAGGCCAGTGCTTGTGCTAAGTGCCACAAAAGTTTGGAGTCGCTGAAGCAATCACTGCATCGGAATGGGACCGAATCACGCCAAAGAAGTTGCGGCCCGTCAGCAAAAATTTAAAGAATTCCCAGTGCTCTGCATTGACGCTGAGAGCAGCCACTTCAAAACCTGCCAAGAATGTGATTGCTAAGGTACCATACAATTGTTATTAAAAAATAATTTTGTAAAATTTCCTCGTTTAATATAAATATGATAAAAATGTTTGTCCGGGTTTTTTTTTCTGGTCACTCGGTATAGACAGAGTAGCCAGTTTTCATGGCAGAAGTGCACCCAGCATCATTGAATTGCACGTCACTTCAGTATGAGGCCCGAGAAACATTATTTTGCACTGATAGAAACCACGCTAGATAGAACGCATTTAGCGATATTCAAATCGTAACTTCGTCACTCTAATTCTCGTTTGAGCCTCCCTTTATTTTTTTACTGTATTTATGCAGCGATTGAACGACGTTTCGTAATTCATATTTTTTCGTCGCCCATGCCGAGATACTGCCTATTGAGGTGGCTGGAGACGAGAGCACACAGAAAAGGTCTATAGGAAGAAGTAGCTAAGTTTTCATGAAACAGAAGTCACTCCAGCACCATTGGGCTGCAGTCTAAAAGTTAAAGGACACATGCAACGAAAAAATTCTAAATAGCCTAGATGGAAAGAGTATGTTATAAAACGAATTTACAAAGAAGAAAGAAAATTTTTAGAGCTAAATTTACGGCGCAAAACGAATTTGTAGTTGGCGCCTGTGGAGCCGCTGCTGGTCTGAGTGTAGACCTGCTGCGTCGCCGCCACCGCACGCTGAGCGTTTTGCGCCTGCCGCTTCAACACGTTTCTCCACGCCGCCGTTGGCCGCGACGCACAAGTTCGTCTGCTTCGGGCGCTGCCGCTGTCATCTGACCGGCGCACAGGTCTATCACGTCTGCTTGACGCTTTTTCAAAAGCTTCATTTGGGCTCTAAAAGTTACTTATTACGTAATCTTTGTTTTTTCTCGCACTTCAAACGAAGATGAATAAGGAAGTTTTCGAGACCATAGGAAGCTTCTGAAAGAGCACAAGTAGCTACGTGACAAATAGGGGCAAGTCACGTGATAAATATGGGCCACTTTTCCGTGGCGCCCGTGGCCACCAACTACAAATTCGTATAGCGCCTGTAAATATAGCTCTAAAAAAATTTATTTTTCGTTGTAAATTCGTTTTATGACTTCCTTTTCCTAACCCGGATGTTTAAAAGAATAGTTTTTTTCTTTGCATGTGTCCTTTAAAGAGACCCAAGAAACAGAATGCCGCACTGAAAGAAACCTGGGAAGATGCATCCAAAGGGGTTGTCAAGTCTTAGCATAAATTGGCACAAGAACAAAATAAACAAGCTTCGAAATACTCGAGAAAAGGAAGTGTCCTTTTGGATTACGGACCCGTGGGTGCGTCTAAGTGACATGGCAGAATCTCCACTTAATGTAGGAGGAACGAATTTCACCCGGGCATTTACACCGTTGTAGTAAACAAAATTAAATGCGGTGAAACTTCAGATAATAAAGGCACTGAGGCAGACCCGCTCTCCGTAGCTACAGTCATCGTTGTAAACTCAGGTGCGGAACTTTGCTTTGCTCCTTTGCTTATTTGTGTGCGAGGGTGCACACTCCGCATTAGGAGACATTATCATCATCATTAGCTTCGCTTTTTGTACTTTTGAGTGACAAACTATTTTCAAAACATATGAAGCTGTATTTGCACTACTATGTTTGAAACAGTTGCTCGTCTCGATAACAACGCATTTTCGGCGTATTTAAAACCCTTGCCTCCTAAAGTTGCAAAAAAAAAAAAGCATCTCTGCATGCACGATAAATTTAGGGTAGATTTGCCTACATTCACGGAGTCACTGACAAAAAAATTCCCTACACCTTTCAGCATAATCTAAAAACAGAGCTGATGATACATGTTTCTTGTCCAAAACTTATAGCTAGCAGATGACATGTGCGTGATGTGCCAACTGCACCACTGCTACAAAAGGTCGGATACTGGTTTCAAATGTTCTTGGTTGTGCAGAGTCTACAGGAAGTGCCACCACTCAAGCAATCTGTGCTCGTTAGACCACTCGTACGTCCATCTTTCGCCACAAGATCACGCTCCTGCCTGCACCCACGAGCAGAGACTGGTGTCTGCTGATGAAAGGGAGGCGGATGGTTGGTCCGGCAAGAGTGGAGCTGCCACTGCACTGTCAGCTTAAGGGTGAACGTAGTACAGTTACGTTGGCTGCGGTAGTGATTTCGTGAGAAAGGTCGGGTTGCACTCACCAGTTCGGTTGTGGAAAGGCTGGTGGATGACCCCAATGACCGGAGAGCCGTCGACTGCGACACACACCATGGTGGTCACATAGTCCAGCAGGTTCTCTGCACGCCAGACAAGTGCGCAGTCAGACTGGCAGGTTCAGGCGAGGCCGGGTTTTACTAGTTAGCGAGACTCGCAAAGACACTGGTGAAAGAGAACGTTTTCATTTCCTCCCCTGGGAACCAGAAATAGCAAACTGTTTGCCTTTAAGGTGAAACCCTACCCTCGTTTAGTGTCACTCTGAAACAACAGATGGCACTGGATAGCCAACCAGGCCTCATGCAGCCCACAAAAGTAAAAAGAAACAAAAATCATGATTTTTTTTTTAATCAAATAAATGAGGTGTATTGGATTTAAATCAGAATTATTTAATCTAAATAAGATTTATACGATTTAAACGACTTGAAGCCAGGTGATGTTGTGTCACTAGATGCATTTTTAAATATGGCTGCCTAATATAAATATTTCTTTCTCGATTATTCTTTCGCTTTAAATGCACTATAAATGAAAATGGAAACCATAAAATAATACACAAATGGTAAATAATAAAAAACATTTTCAGGATTGTTTTGTGGGAGAGTTTGATTTAAATCATTGTAGTCAAATCGGTGCAATTTAAACATGGTTAAAGAAGTGCACAAAAAGGCAGAGACAGAAAGAGAAACACAGAGACAACACATAAGTGCATATTCACAACTCGCATGTATTTGAAGGAAGAAAGAACGAAGTACAAACGGCGGAATCAGCTCGAGTGAAGGCCACAGGAACATGGGCACACGTGCTCGAGGGGGACACTTGGATTCAGCCATGCAAAAGGATTGCAGAAAAGCCATTTCCTTCTCTGTTAAAGACACGGACGGCTGGCTGATGCATCGCCCTGCCCATGCTATGAATGTTAAATGATTCAAAGATTTTCCTCGTGCGTTTGTCATGGTGTTTACCTATTACCTTGATTTTTTCTAAGGATGGTGCACACGAGCAGGCTTGACAGTGCAGAGGTAGGTGATCCCCGACCGTGGATTTTAGAGAGAGGTTGTGTTCTCGTAGCCGGTCGTTAACACAGCATTTCGTCTGTCCTACGTAGCATCTACCACATGAAAGTGGGATACTATAGATGACAATGAGGGAACTAGAGTACATGGGGTGGACATGATTTTTGTGGAAAATATGCTTTCTGATATTTTCTGCCTTAGGTTGGACTTTTGCACAAATTTGACCCATTTTTGGGGAGAACTGACATCCCTAAGGGGACACCATACCTGTTAGATGATGTCAGTCCCCCCAAAAATGGGCCCTTTTTGTGCAAAGTCCAACCTAAGGCAGAATACCTATATCAGAAAACATATTTGTTACAAACACCTGTCCACCCCATGTACTCTGTTCCTTCGTTGTCATCGATAAGTATCCCGCTTTCATGTGGTAGATGCTATGTAGGACAGACGAAATGGTGTGTTAACGACCGTCTACGAGAACACAGTCTCTCTCTAAAATCCACACTGGGGGCCACCTACCCCTGCACTGTCAAGCCTGCTCATGTATTATCACAATCAATATCAGTGTGAACACTGCTACGCGTGGCCCCGGTCCTATCAGTGCCCCTGTCGATTGCTCCGCGAAGTATAAATGGGCTTCGCAGACGGGGACATAACGTCTCCAGCGATCGTTGCGCCACTCTGCACTTCTGGATCGTCTGCTAGCGAAGAATGGTCGGCAGAACCGCGATACTGTTGATTAATGAGCAAGAGAATTTTTCGCTAGGAATGTGCGCTGGCAAAAATAGCTTACATATTTTCTTTTGTAGGGTAACTTTTTTATTACGAATTTTCAGGATTGTTTCTATGATTCTGATAATGATACCGCATACTCCACCGACGCCTTTGCGCATCCATCATGTTGTTGTCGGAGGTATCGGAACAATCTACTAAAACTGCCTAATATTTACTTTGCGCGAGTTTTGCGAGAATGAAGGACCGAAAATCTGCACTCTCAAGAAGTTAACGCGGTGCAAGTGTAGACAATCTTTCGCTCCCTGGAACCGTAAAAACAACATGACACAACATAAATCAATCGCAAACTTTCCCGCAGCAAGTTCGAAGTCACTCCAAGTCATTATTACGCGACAACCAATGAACCACTTTGCAGCTCAAAAGAATATTACAAATGTTTGCACTGCCAAGCATGCATAAAATGGTGTGCGTGCGTACGACAAAATGCAGAGGCCATGGTCGGTTCATCCAGATGACCTGGAAGTGAAGGGAATCGCAACGAGCGGAGGAGTCTACTTGCCTCAATCTCCTTTGCATCTAAGCATTACGGAGCATTCGACAGAGGGCACTGACAGTACCACGGGCCACGCGGTACGGTGTTCACACTCGTATTTATTGTGAGAGTACACCATCCTTAGAAAAAGACCAAGATAATAGGTAAAGACCGTGACAAACGCGCCGGGGAAATCTTTGAAGCATTTAACATCCGTTGCATGGACGAGCGATGTGTCAGTCAACCGTCCGTGTCTTTAACAGAAAAGGAAATGGCTTTTCTTACAATTCTATTTGTATGGTTGAATCGGAGTGCCCCCTCAAGCTTGTGTGCCCTTGTTCCTGTGTGCCTTTGCTCGAGCCGATTCCACCGTTTGTACTTCCTTCTTCCTTTTCCTTCAAATACATGCGAGTTGTGAGTGTGCACTTGTCTGTTGTCTACGTGTTTCTCTTCTCTGCCTCTGCCTTTCTGTGCGCATCTTTAACCATGTTTAATCAGTACCGACTCGCCCAACTGACCACCTTACTACAGTTTATTTCTGGCGCAACCTAAATCCATCTGAACCATCTGTTTATTCTCCACCCTGCCGGAAACACAACTTCAACTCGTTGCCTGCTTTCGTGCGGGCAGCCGAACCTTCCTTGCACCTGTCTCTCTCTCTCTCCCTGTGCCACCGTTTCAGCTGGCTGCAGTTGAGTGACACGGCGACTCATTTCAGTTTTACATAAATAAAACATTTCAATAATAATCGTGCAGCCTCGTGCTTGTTGCCCTAAACTCCGTGGCTTGTTCACGGCAGGCGTTTAGACATGAGGTGCTTAGTCTGCAACACGTCATTTTACTATTCACCTATCTAGAAAGCGCTTGGGACACACTAAGCAGAACGCTGCTAAGAAAAGAAAAAATCAAGCTAAAATGGGATGCATCAGCTGCATGTGGAGAAAGGTCATGTGCCAAGCGCACAGCGAAGCAGGCACGCAGTAAACCGATGTCACCAGCCAGTTTGGCTACGCCATCGCTGCCGCATTGCATCGAGGGTAGTCTTTCTGCACGTGCGACAACCCCGCTGGAATTCTGCGTGTGCAAGACATGAGGCGGCAGGAGCCGTCTCGTGCACTGCCGCCTGCTTCTCAAGTAACTCAGTGACTTTGCCTGCTTCCTGCGAACTAAAGTTATGGTGGCATCACGCGTGCGCCGAACGTTTGGTGAGATCGGTCTATTGACCGGTTGGCAGACGAGTGTGCTCGTGATTGACGAGAGGGCAGAAGGGGAAGTTGATTGACACTTCCTGTTTGAAGCCATCCAAAAAGGCAAGGAGTGCACCATTTCGCAATCTACACATAAATTTGAACTGAGTTTCAAATCGTGCTTTCATTTTTTTAACTTTATTTGTGCCAATATGCAGTTCCAAAGCTTAAAATATTTAGGGGATCCCTAGAAATAATTTTCAATTGTTCGCAACAATAAAAAAAATATTCACGCTGGGGATATCAGTGGCCCTTTAAGTGCAGTGATCCTTCGAGAATCACTTCGACTGTGCGCTAGCGTTGCTCCCGCAGGCCCTAGCTGATCTAATTCTAATCTCATTTCATTCCTCCCAGCGCTGCCGCCATTGCATTCCGGGTTCGCATAAGTGTGGAATGATTCCGGAATCATTCCATCTCCAGAGTGGCAACTCCGCAACAATTCCTTAAATTACGCGGTCTGGAATCTTTTCATCCCACCAAGGGAAACATTTCCCTAGGGACGAACTGAAACACCGGAGGCACGCTGCCAATGTTAGGAGTAAACCGACCAGTATTGCTCAAAGAACCTAAAGCAGAGGTTCTCAACCACTGATGTCCGGGCCAGATCCCTTCTTGATCAGCAGAAGTGATGGGGACCCCATGCACCGGGGAAAGAGGGGGTGGGGGGGTTTGGAAAAATACAATGACGAAATGGTAAATGAAGATAAAAAAATGTGTGGAAACCAACTTTGAAGCTCTGAAACGAAAAGTAATGAACCCTACTCGCTCAGTGCACACGGTCTGGCCTGTCTAGCTTAGCAGGACAGCCAGTATCAATTAAAATAAAGGTTTATTGCTCGGGATGACTGATGGTCGAGGGCTTCAGGACCCTAAGAAGGCCTTCAGGAAGCCCAAAGGGTCCATGGACCCCCGCTTGAGAACTATCGACCTAAAGGATGAACATGGGTTCGGAGAAGACAACGCGAAGAAAGTTGCTGGACGGATCTACTCTTTCCCAAAGCCCCGCAGGACCCGCCGAAAAGACTGACGATTTCAAAGGCCATCTACATTGCAGACATAGGGGTCAGATAATTTCGGAGTAATTGAAACACCATGTAAATGATGCTATGTGTCATTTAAAAGAAGAAAAAAATTTGTTGATTTTTATAATTTTATTTTTTGGGGGTTTTACGTGACCACTTGTGGCAACAAAATTTACCATGCCCCTGACAACTGAAGAAACTCTGGGCGTGTCCCAAACATCTTATCGCTCCACAGCCAGTAAGAGCATTAGCCAATAAGGATGGCAAAGAACGAATGAAGAACCAGAAAGCGGGAAAATAACGTCGGTAACTAGGGGGGGGGGGGGGAACCAGCAAAGTTTCCCAACCAGCAAGTAGTCAAGGACCGAAGCCGTTGTTAGGACGACGAGAGTGCAGTCCTCACCGGTGTACTCCTGCGTCGCATCAAGCGGGTCGATCCAGACGGCCACCCTGCTGCGGGGCACGGCCACGTCGTCCAGCGTGACCCCGCGGAGGGACGCGGACTGCACCAGGTCGGGGCGTCCGAGTCCCCGGCCGCGTCGTGCTCCTCGGAGATGATCTGCAATCGGAAACGCAGGAGCTGGAGTCACCAAATAGACTACGCTTAGGACGTCGACACTTCGTTCCTCGAACATCTTGCAGGCGCCATCATTTTGTTGCTTGGTGCAGGGCAGGAGTAATTGTTTATAGCCAAGACAGAAAGATGGGACATCCCGAGCTTTAGATGCGGTGTCGACAAGCACAAGTGACGTCGCTTTCCTCGGTTGCGGATCGTTTCGACGTTTCTGGAGGACGAGAAGGTATTTTCTGCGATTTCAGACAAAGCTTTGGCAACTGGCAACAATGGTCTGAATCCTCCCTTCCTGAAATCACATTTTCGGAGGTTCTGGTACGAAAACGCACGATCATGTTGCACCAACTCGCGAGAGACCGTTATAGCAAGGGCTCGTGCCGGCGTTCGTGGTGTGAACACGCGGCAATGTTGGCCGGGCGGCGATCTTCGCGAAAGCAAAGACTGCTGCCCAGCCAACTCTACCACGGGAGTGCTGCACTCCCTGTGTCCCCGGAAGTTTGGCCGGCTCCTCTGCAAGCTGGGACGTAGGAAGCCCTCACCAGGCGCTCGAGACTCGCCTGCTAGAAGTCAGCAGCCCATGGCGGCCCAGTGAAGACCATTGTCGTGAAGGCCACTGCTAGGCCCAACTCTCTTCACCCCCTTCATCACCCCATCATCATCATTTACCCAATTCATTCGTACAATACCATTTCATCACCATTAGAAGCAGAGCTGCAGGCCTTCAAGGTATCCAATTTGCCTTTCTGCGGTGCCGTGGCTCTCCCGAGCTAAAATATATCATGTCAGATTTTATATCATATCACACATTTTTTGCCCGAACACCTCGAACCGGCGATTTCCGAGAAACAAGGATTAATAAGCTAGCATAAGTGTTGCTGTTCCAAAGCTTAGTTTATTTAGTGTCTCTAAAGGAATTGACACATTGACAGGGGTTTCACGGCACGACAGACAAACCACAGTAGCTGGAACATGTCTATGACTGGTGTGCTTAGTGTCCTGTACCACCAATGCATCGAAAGTGGTCTCGCAGTGGCGACAAACTACCATACGCCCCAGAAGCCAGCGTAACGCACTGCCAGACATTGCGATTCTGGCAGTGGGTCGTTCGAGTTCCGGCAAGAAAAAGACGAGAAAGTATGTTTGTAGCTGTCGTCCCAGCAGTCCTGGCTGTCCAGATTTCCGTGAACTGTAAAGCTCTAAAGTGGCATACAGCAGTATCTGTCTATGCACTTCCGCTGCTGTGCCACTGCCAAGACTGCGTCGGGCAACTCGCCCGACTCGAATCTGAAGTCAACCGGTAGAAATCGCGAGACCACAAATGAGGATGCAGGTACACACACCGGTCGGAGACTAGTTTCAGGCCCCATACCAATACTGCAACTCCAAGACTTCGGACACACTAAGGTGTGCCGGGAAATCGGTGAAAGACAAACTGGAATTGTTGCCGAGGTGCATTTTAAAGGTCAGTCTTACCTTCTAAGTACCAAAGGCGCTCCGCTCCTATACAAAGTGATAACAAAATCCGTGACATTTCAAGCTGAGACAGAGATGACAGATGGCCACGTCTGCAGTTGTTATTCACCAGCGGCACTTTCTGCACTCCAGCTTTGTCTAATTATAGTGTATGAAGCGATGCACCGTACCACTATTAGATTATCAAGAAACCATGCTCGTGAAAATAAACTCGGAGATATAGGAAAAAGCAAAATGGAGTGACCCACCAAGAAAGCAGACGATGCACAACAATCGTGGGAAAGATGCCCTTCTTTTTAGTGCGCACCATTAATCTTTTATTAATGCAGAGTTGCTTTCTCAATATAGAAGCTAAGTAAGATTTCGTAGCTTTGCATTGTGAGTGTTGCATGCCACAGTGAGAGTTGGCCAGGTAGGAAAAGTGTCTGGAACAACAACAAAACAGGAAAACAGAAGAGGCAGGAGAGGGGACACCTGGACGCTTTGAAAAGGCATCGCCAGTTGCCAAGGATTTCGGAATCAACAAGAAAAAAAAGGTATTACGTGGCAAACCAAAAACAACGGCATGTGCCAGAAAGGTGGAGACTGGACGTCAGCTGTGCTTCTTGTAGAACACAATTCTGCATTATGGTTTAATAAAAAAAAAAATCAAAATACAGCTGCAATTTCTATTTTCTTTTGAAGGTTAGTATTATTGATGGCTGTTTCATTTAAAAAGAGTAATGTTACATGAAGATTATCACCAACATTATAACCTATGCTTTTGAGCATAAACTATTATGAGGTTTGTGACAATCATAAGATCATAAAGTATGACACGAGATAACTAAACCTCATAAATTTGTATTTATACAAAAGAGGGCTAATCTAGAATGGCAAGATAAATAGCTTTGTCAAATCAGTCCAGGCTTGGAAGTTGTGGGAGCCGCTGGCTTCCCTCCCTGAGCAGGCATAAGCCACAGACATGACGGCCAGAGTCGCGTAGCTTTTAGTCTGCGTGTTTTGTATTCCGCTGAGGATAGTTCGCCACATTGCTGGCCTACTCTCTCTTGCGCTTCCCCGCACGTCTCTCGTTTTGGGAGAACCATGAGATTGTGGGTACAGTAGGTGTTCCCCTTCTGAGTGGACGTCCGTCTACGAAGAGTGCTGGATTAGGTTCCCACGACGATGGGTAGCGGCGTGAGCTTGAACGACTGACGATGATTCCGCTCCCGATACCCTTGGCTCTCAGATCGGCAAGTGTGGCAGGCCCTTGTATCCGTGGTTTGCTCGACCGCAGTGCCTTGTTGGTGACCCCTGCTTCCCAATAAACACTGTTGGATACTGGAATTATCATAGCCAGCATGGTTGGGCGAACCCGGTGAAACGGGCCGTCGATCGTGCAATGAGACAGGCATCCTTCGGGCTCTGGCTCCCAGATGTGACGGTATGTAATGCCCATAACCATATCTTGCGGGTTTCTGTTTGTTCCATGGTTCAAGAATGTTGATGCACATAAAACATGGGCAGCTTTGAACCAGCATCGATTGAAACGTCTTTGGTACCTTCTGTCCCAGAGCGGCAACTCTTGCGGTAGAGCTGCAGTCATTTATGGTGCTCATAGCTTTGCTCTATTCTTAATACAAATTGTTTAGAGTAAGCTGATTTGCTTCCTAGTTTATAACTTTTTCACTGTTTCAAACACTGCAACACTTACATTCATGACATCACTCATTTAGACCAACAAGAAGCAAGTTGGATAGCAGGCATGGCTCAACAAGCAATGAAGACGAAGACAGAACTCGGTGATGTGATCAGTCCGTGTCACTCTGGAGCACCTTTTGGAGCCGAAAAGGAACGTTTGGAGCAGAAAAAGAAACGTTTGGAGCATAAGTTTGCACTTCATTTTTGTTCCTACCACTGCAAATATTATACGTTAGGATTAATGTATTCTTTGCCTTCCCATTTCTGTGCAACTTTCTGTTAGCATCACTTGCATGGTAGGTTTGATTCCCTCAAACACAGAACTTGCGTGTATAAGTACCAGGCAACGACAACAATATGCTGAATGATGAAGGACAGTGTGAACTGCTGCAAATTGTTATTTTAGGAACAGAGCCAAAGGTAAACCAAATACTATATTCCAGGGAAATCGTGTTAGAAAAGAATAATATTGAGCACCCAGGCTGATGTTTCACTGAAGTCCTAAAGGTTGTAATAAAACAGCAAGTATTAATTCAGATAAAAACAAAGCTGTTGTCATTTGATTAACATCGATTAAAATTTATATGTAGGACTTTGTAACAAAAATCGGCACGTGAACAATAAATAAGCCTTAAAAACAATATAGTTGAACTCGTTAAGGTTATTGCCAAGCTTTTATCCTCAGCTAATTGAGTTTTATTTTACTCCAATTTACTGTACCATGGCACAGATGGAACCTATGTAAAAATAACATCTAAACCAGAGATGACAAAAACAAAAGTTCACAGAGAAATTTATAAATTTGCCCACAATACACAAGTACCCCTGGTAAATCTCGAATTTAAACAAAACAACATCAGAATATTGTAATCTATCTTATGTACCAGCAGAAGTTTTATTCATGATTTTTCACTGCAGCGTACAGTTGTTACATCAGCTCTTACCAAGCTCTTTTTTAATATGCTTGACGCTCGTGTGTGCAATGCCTTGCTCTGGAGAGCTGCTTCTTCCCTTAGTGCGTGGCTGCACTGCAGCGAAGCATTCGCAATGCCCACTCCGCAGTTTTCGCTTCCACTGCGGTGCACCAGTGCGGGGTGAGAAGCGCACTCAACGAGGCTACCTAACCTACCAGAACAGACCACAAACATGAAAATATTGCACAACTGAGTACTGACAGTGCCCGATACAGAGATTGCATCGAGTAATACAATATTTAAGGCAATAATCGAAAGTTCTGAAAATTCGGACAAGCCCACTGTAACGTTTTGGCAGTGTTGCAGGCCTCAGATATTTTGAGTGTTAGTAAAGCTAAATTACGTTATGGTGCAACGTTGGTGCAAATTCATCACATTTTGTCGAAATGTAGCAGAATGTAGTAGGGTAAGTACTTTGGCGCAGCAATCGCATCACTGCAGAACTGGACATCTGCGAATCTTACACAAAAACATTTTGCTCATTGTATTCCTGGACTTTTTGTGCATACTAGTGTGAGCATCAATTAACATATTCTGCCACCACTGTAACAAACAGAGCATACACCCATGTCGCAAGAAGTGCCCTCCACCTACTTTTGAAACACTTCAAATGTAAACAAAAGACACATCAGGCACCCACCGCACCAAACTTCTGAGCCCACTAAACTAGCCATGGTGCTCCCCAAAAGCTTATGCGAGGCTGACAGAAGCTTTATGCACGCAAGCATTGGTGTGAAGTAGAGCTCTCGACGCAAGAGCGCCGATGGAAAGCCTTGACAGGAGTGGTGTGGCTGCTTGAAAAGTTAAGGGTCTTGGACAGAACCCTGTACCGCTACTAGACCATTCTGCCGGTTCAAACAAGGGCCTATCTCACCATATGCCCCTTCTGATTTCCTGCTCTTGGACCTAACAAGCACCCTTCCCTATTTTTTGGAGACTATCTCCAATTCAGTTTGAGCTCTAAATCGACTGTGGAAGAGCAAGAAAATCTGACGAGCCTAGGGACCTGGTTAAACGCACACTCGTGCCGCACGTACTGGACTGAACTTGTGCACGTCTGTCTCTGTGGACAGACGTTTCAACAAAAGCAAATGAGAAACAGGTGAGAGCACAGCGTTACCGCTTGCAGCAACATTGATCCGCATTTGAGGTTATCACATGATGCATCTTTCAAAGCGCAACGGCTTAGCGAAACAGATTTCGCAAAATCGGCCCGTCTCACATGTAGACTTTCATGAACGAAACTCATGCGACACATTGCCTAACGAGAATTTAGTCAAAACTTGTCCTGTGCACCAAACATATCAAGAGTTTTGTATCAAAGTGATATCAAGTATGCAGAGTGTGAAGGGAAAGTCTGCTTTATTTGATAAACTTTGTTGGATTCGGCTCACTCGGGGAGCCAAACCGGGGAAAGACAGAGCAAAGAACAGGCAGATGATCTGGAAGTATTTCGGAGATTTTAGCACCGCTAAAACACCAGTCATACCCAGTCATCATCCTTATGTGCAGTCTTGTTGAAACTGGAGGGATCTGCACAGCGCCATTAACTGCACATATTTGTATTGTTTGTACGCACCGCTTTCTTTCCCGCCTCCTCCGCTTCGCTCGCCGCCATGTTTGTTTTCTCTTTTTCGGCTTTAGCCCCGTTCGGCTCAGATACAGGATCGGCCAAAATCGGGCTCCTCCAAAAGCTCGCTCCACCTCAAAGGTCAGATGTCATAGCCGATGTCAAGCGGTCATTGGCAGCGTCCACATTTCTCATTCAGGTGATTGACAGGCCTCGAGGAGCAAGCGCAACTTTTCCAGTTGCTTTCACACAGGACATTGGTTTCCCGAAAACTAGTTTTGCGACACAAGATTCACCGACTAAGACGCATCGTGTGAATAGACCTTTAGTGGTATTGCTACAAAATGACTACGTTGAACACTTCAGCTTGCAACATACTCAATGAGCCCAACTTCAAAGCTCATACTCAGTGTCAACTTTTCTGTGCAATATCATCGAGGCTAGCATACTTTCCACAGTACTGGAGCCATGCACTGCTGTGCAAGAATGTGGCTTCCTCTCGCACCTGCATGCACTGTTGCACAAAAAAAAAAAAAAAGTTTTTGCAAGTACCTTTACAGCGTGGCATGCTATGATTTAATTTCCTAGAGGCTATAGTTTGGGCATGGCTGCATGAGCACATGCTGACAGCAAGCTTTCGCCGGGTTATCTTTGCACTATCAAGGATATGGTTATTGGCGCCGCAGATTTACCCACCACTCTCACTGATAACAACATCCGATAACTACGCTTTAGCCTTGACAACGTCACGCAGGAAAGTTTTCACCAGCTGCAGACTCTTCCGATAATCGCCTTCTGTACGCACTATCTTTGTCTGGCTGTTTAACGGGGTTTGTGTACGCGCAGTATCAGATGCCGTCCACATGCCTATCATTGTCCGCCTGGGTGATAAGAGTGGGAAAGCTCTGTAAACTTTGCTTAGCTTCATCACCGCCTCGTGACCAGGTCCTCTCGTGCTAAAACTCGCTCAGCTTAGCCCACCAAAGTTTCCGATGTTCGGCTAGTTTCGGTTTAGGGTCGTGTCACGTACTGCGACTCCCGGGAAAGCCCTCCGGAGCCCGTAGTAGATGGCCCTGTGGGAGCGGAGGTCCCCGGCGGTCAGGGGGTCGTTGGCGCCTTCCTGGGTCTTTCCCTTGGACTTCTGGTCGAGGGCGTTGCTCAGGCGCACCAGGCGTACCTGGGCGCCGCCGCTCTCGGCAGCCGAGACGGCGGCCAGCAGCAGCCGCCGCAGGCTCACGTGCGACGCGTCGCGCGCGTCCCACGGGGATAGGCTGCTCCGGTAGAAGAACCCCAGGGCCAGCAGGGCGCAGCCCGCCAACAAGAGGGCCGCCCTTGGGGTTCGGACGTGCCACAACATCGCCACCTTCCACTCGCAGCAAAGGCGCGCCGGTGCCGACCAAGTCAGCTGAGTCAAGTGGAAACGTCCCTTGGCTATCTTCTAGCAGCTTGGATTGGATCGTCTTCAATTGAGTTTTCTCTCTAGGGGTGTCGCGAACCGGACGGTGCAGAGCTCGACCCAGGCTCCCGACTTTTTCGGACTTTTAGTTGGAATGTCTCGACGAACCTTGTATTGAGGTTCGACTCGTGTGCGCATGCGCGACAAGCTGGCCAGTCGGCTTCGGATTGGATGGTGATGGCTAAGGGATGAATTAAGGGCAATGTTGATTAGTTATTTCAGTTAATAGAGTAGAAAAAATTCAGTTATTAACTTATTAAGTGATTAGAATTGGTTTATATTAATTGCAACTGTTCATAAAATAAAAAAACCTTTGGATAAAAAAAATTATCCAAACCTAGACATGCTTGTATTAATGTCTGGCCACACTGTCCACAAAGTCGAACCGGTCGAATCTGGTGAAAAGTCTCGAAGGTTCGTCGACCGGTTCGACCCAGTCGACCCACGAAAGTTCGACCTAGTCGAACCACGAAAGTTCGACCTAGAAATCGGTTCGACAAAAGTTCGCGACACCCCTAGTTTTCTCCTTAGCAGATAAATAAAAACAGAAATAATAAACATAGTTGGACGGCAGAACGCGACGAAAGAGTTCTGTCCGTCCCTATGCTTTGTTCTTTCTGTTTTTATTTAACTTCACCAACGCGCTCACAGTCGAACTAACTCCGTAGCAGGATTTTCCAAAATTCGAAGCGCCCTTCGCAGCGAAATGCCACGCAGTGCTCTGGAAGCTGGTTGGCCACTCAGTTTCGGTTTCGATTGAGCAGCTTCAATTCATGCTATCACGCCGTTACCGTATGCGCTGCTTGTGTTTTCTATTGTCCGACTTCCCACGAATAAGCAATACTCTAAGCATTCTCAAGCGATATAGAAGGGAAGACTGGGTCACGTTTCTTGGTTCTCGACGTGCCGGATACTGTGGGTGCGTATGCAAACGTCATAAGACGTGGCTTTGTCACCTCACCCCGCAATTGTATCTTTGGGCTCACTCACAATAATCCTGTCTAGTACCAGTGAACAACAATTCATGCGTATTTTATTTGTCAAACGTCCGCTTCAAAAAACAAACCGCATCCTCTCAGGATACCCACAGTTGAGCCCAACGTTGGCGCATGAATCTCTATCCTTGTACACTCTTCCTCTTCGTCGAAAGATATGCCGAAATTTGTTTTATTCCATGTACTGTTGCCATTACTAACCTGTTGAAGGGACACTGACATCCCCAATTTTTTATTTTTTGCTAGGCGATTCATTATGGTGTCATAAGACTGCAGCTTCACCCTTGTTGGTGTTAGATTGGTGGCAGCTGATAAAACCCGTTTGCTCTGCTGACGTCTAACCCCTGGTTAGCTCAGTTGGTAGAGCGCTCCGCCTGTAATTGGAGAGGTCCCGGGTTCGATACCCGGACCAGGCGGATTTTTCGGTCGCTCACCAGTCACCTAGCTGTGTTTGGAGATTTATGTTTGTCCTTTGTCCTCTTGTTCCCCTTCTCCAGGGATTATTTTCGTCACTCTCGTCCAGCTCGCTTGCACCTTCGCATTTAATTGCATTATAATTATAACCTTATCAATATTTCGCTAGAGCGTCACGTATATTTTCTATAAAGTAAAAAAAAACAAAAAAAAACCGCTATTGCTTGAAACCGAAACCGAAACAGGACTGGGGAGGAAGAAGGAATATACTGGGTGAAACAAGGAGACGGCAGGCTCTTTAAATCGACCGGAAAATTCGGTTTCTTAACCTATCGCGCTACGACTTTGTGCAGCGTTGCCCACAGATGGTGCATTTTTTTTGTAAAATTTGCAAAGAACGAACTTACCTGAGGAAAAAGTAAAGAAAGAAAAAGGCTTAGCTCCTATGGAAACGCAGCGACGCCACCGGTCTGCAAACAACACGGCGCCGTTTCGCACGGGAGACAAGAGATGGCGCAACGAACGCCGCCAACGAACGAGCATACGGCGCCGAGAGCCGGCACTTTAGCAGACGATCCTTTCGACTCAAAGCGGCTCGCGTTCCGCAGGTGGCGACAGTCGCAGAAACAAAAACAGGCGCGGTAACAACAAGGAACTGCAGTTCCTTGTCTGCTAAACACGCAGCTCTCGGCGTCGTCTGCTCGTTCGTTGGCGGCAGTTGGCGTCGCGACCGCTTGCGCCATCTCTTGTCTCCCGTGCGAAACGGCGCCGTGTTGTTTGCAGACCGGTGGCGACGCTGCGTTTCCATAGAGCTATAGAGCTAAGCCTTTTTCTTTCTTTACTTTTTCCTCAAGCAAGTTCGTTCTTTGCAAATTTTACAAAAAAAATGCACCATCTGTGGGCAACGCTGCACAAAGTCGTAGCGCGATAGGTTAAGAAACCGAATTTTCCGGTCGATTTAAAGAGCCTGCCGTCTCCTTGTTTCACCCAGTAGAGGAGGAGAGAAGTGGCGGAAGTCACGTGGCCGTGATACTTCGTTTCCCCCAAACAAGGCATCTGCAGCTTTTAAAAAGCCGCAAAAAAAAATGTGTATCATATTTATTTTTTTTATTTTTAATATTGTGGGCATGCCTTCGATGACCTACGACATTTGGCGGTTGTGTCTAAACCTTAGAAAACGGCCCGTGACCACGGAAGAGAGTGAGCGCGTCTCAAACCGGCCAGTTCTTGATCGGCGGTTTTCGGGCGGAAAGAAACCGAATTTCGAGCCGCAAATTGTGTTTTGGGTAGTTGGGCTCTCATATGTCATGTACAACTAAAAACCTTGGCGAGCATAAATACCCTGTCAGTTTAAATGATGTTTAGCAGTTATTTTGTGTATTTTTTTGCCTTTGCATTGTTACTTGTTTTGTTTTATTTACTGTGCCCTACTCCTCTCTGTAATTCCTTCGGGCCCTGAGAGACATAATACATGAAAGGAAATGAATTGGTGTCAGAAGACTACCTATTTAATATTTCGCTACAACAGTCACATACACTTTTAATAAAGCCAAGAAATACAACGTCTCGAAACCAAAACCGAAATCTGCGCACGCCAAATCTAACCCAAATGGATCCGAGTTACTCCGGCGGGTCGCGTCACGTGACAACACAGGTTGAAAAGCCAACGTCCTTGTTGAAAAGCGCTGAACGCGGGTAGGTTTTGGAACGCCAAGGTACAAAGCCCTTACCCTGGAGTAAGATCGAGTAAATTTTGGAACACGGCCATTGAGCGCGCCGGAAGTCACATGGCAACACCCATCCGTGTTTTTTTTTATCGTTTTTTTTTTGTACGCGCGCAGCAGACGACATTTTTAAAAGTGATGCGGGTACCGTTTGCAGTTCGATTGCTTTGCAGTTATGTTTGTTCCGCTCGCTGTTCTGCACTTCAAGATGAGGTGTTTCGCACATTGAACAGCTGGAAATGAGTATTGAGGGCCCGTGGTGGATGCTCGTGATCGGCCCCGAAAAGAATGCCCCCAAGATGTTGCGTGAACAGCTGCCTCACAGGTTCTGCACCCGAAAGTTGCATTGCGTGGAAGAAGTCTGCACAAGTTTCCGAAAGATCAACGGGATCGGGACCAATGGCTGGCTGCAATTCCTGCAGAAGAGTTAAGGGGTGTCCAAACGGGATACTACAAAACGCACGACTCCGACAAATCGTGGGGCGCTCCGCTTCCAGTCGTTTTTCTTTGCCGGGGGAAATTCCCCCCCCGGCCAAAAGAAAAACGACTCGTGAAGGTCACGACGAAGGTTATGACCTTCACGAGTGATCGTGACGTCACAAAGGTCACTCGTGGAGGCCTCGACGAAGGTCACGGGTGATGTCACGAGGATCACAAGTGACTTCACGTGGGTCACTAGGGTCACGAGGGAGAAGGGAGGAGGAGGGAGGAATGGGGAGGAGAAGGAAGGAGGAGGGGAGGATACGGAAGAGGAGGAGGGGCATGCCCTCCTCCTCCTCCTCAAGAGCTGCGCTCCAGTTCGGCATTGCAGGGAATTGTAAACGTCGCATTTTTTTCAGTGATAATTGTAAGAAATAAATTTAAATATTACAAAATGTTTGACAAAAAAAAAAAAGCAGTGCCCACTTTTTGGATTTAATCTCGGTCCGTTGTGTGTAAAGCGGACACCTTTCGCTGGAGCTCGAAGTACGATAGTTTTGACATCGCAATGTTCAGGCAGACGAGGGGGAACTCCTCGTTCGTAGTTTTGCTGCCGGTCGATGGCGTGGCGACGACTCGGCGACGTACCTTCGTGCAAATCGGCTTGGTGATCGGGCGTGTCGTACGGAATGAATCTGATTGTTTCGATCGGGCCAAAATTTCTCTTTCGAAAGAAGACAGAATTCGCCGGTACCGCGAATGACTAGTTCGGAAGTAGAGGTCCCATCGTCCGCCGTCATCGCCGTCCAGCCCGCGAGTCCCACGATACACGATGCGACGCCACGCACAGAATGCTTCCGGTTCTCTGTAATACTTTTTTTCAATCAACGTAATTTGCAGCTTTTTAGAGGCCACCAGAAATGGGCTTTCTATTTTTAATATAACTTTGATTAAATTTGGTGGTTGTGTCTAAACCTTAGAAAACCGCCCGTGACCACGGTGAAGAGAGTGAGCGTGACTCAAACCGGCTAGTTCGCGATCGGCGGTTTTCGAGCGGAAAGAAACCGAATTTCGAGCCGCAAATTGTGTTCTGGGTAGTTGGGCTCTCATATGTCATGTACAACTAAAAACCTCGGCAGGCATAAATCCTCTGTCAGTGTCAAGCAGGGAACATATGAGCGATGAAAATGGACGCCGCGCGGCAGTACCCAGGCGAAAATTTTCAACTGGGATCCAACTGCAGTTGTCGCAGTTGGATTAGTTTAACTGGTTCATGGAAGAATTCACAGTTGCAGCTAGTCCGGCTTGAAGTGGGTCCCAGTTGCAACTGGTCCCAGTTGAAGTGGGTCCCAGTTGCAACTGGTTTCAGCTGGAATCGGTTCCAGTTACAACTGGTTCCACTTGGAGTTGGTCCCACTTACCACTGGTGCCAACGCCAGCAAAAATGAAACACGGCACAAAATGGAAGGTTGACAAGTCTATATTGTCAAAAACTTGGAGGGGGAATAAAACAAAATAATATGTTCGGCGACGTACACGCTTCCGGGTTTAGCCACTTGCTTGGGACGATTGAATCGCTTTTTCAGAGGTAGTATTCGTGAGATGAAGGAAGATCGGCTGCTGGCGTCTGTTAGTGAAGACGTCCTCAGCTTCTCTCCCCATCGCGTGAAGACAGGTGCTCACCGTTGTTTCCGCGTTGCGCAAGTGAAGTCCTGATAGTATGCGCGCTCCCACCTTGCAATCCAACATTTCCTATTGCTTTTGTCACAACAGTCGAACATTTTCGAGGCAGACTTCTCGCCATTTTCGCCATTGTGCTCTCCCCGGCGGTTTTCTCTTCCCTCTTAATTTCCCTGGGTGCCCTCCGATCGCTGAACTGCATCTTTTTATCCTCAAAGTTCACCGCTGCCACCACGGTGTGTGTATAGTTGGGTCCAAAGAAGCGCAGCTGTAGTTTTCACATTTCCATAACGACGCCAACTTTGGCGATGGGAACCCTTCTCTACAGCGTCGCGTCCTCTACCGCGTCCGTCCGACTCCGGCGTCACATAGGCAGCGCCATCTGTCGACAGCGCGTACCACTAATCCGCACCCGCGTGCCACGGCGGCCTGCTAGTTCTGATTGGCCAAAAGATAAATTTATTTATTAAAAGAAAAAAGACTGTAGGTATTTAAATAAATGTTTTAATACACTTTAATATTGCACTAAATGTTCATTTAGGTAAACACATTTTGTCACTAATTATATTTTCAAATTAAAAGAAATCATTTAGTTAATTGAAGTTTTATTATTATTTTTATAAATATATAAATGTACCTAGTAATTAAAAATTTCCCTGTTTGTATAAATCTAAAAATGTAAGTATTTTTAGTTTTCTTCACTAGCAAAGGTCCATACACCCCCAACTTCTCAAAATTCTTGCCCCGTGTGAACTGGGAACGGGAAAGGCATTTGAAGTTCGACTGGTAATCGCTCTAACCAGTTACTTCCCCAACTGGTCCCAGTTCACTCCATTCCCAACTGGGACTCTGCACAGCCGCACCTCTGCTCAGAAGAAACATCTAGGCAACGAAATTTCTACACAGCCGAACCTCTGCTCAGAGGAAACCTCTAGGTGACGGAACCTCCGCACTGCCGAACCTCTGCACAGAAGAAACATCTAAGCAACGGAACCTCTGCACAGCCGAACCTCTGCTCAGAAGAAACCTATGGGCAACGGAACCTCTCCACAGCCGGACCTCTGCTAAGAAGAAACCTCTAGGCAACGGAACCTCTGCACAGCCTAACCTCTGCACAGAAGAAACCTCTAGGCAATGGAACCTCTGCACAGCCGAACCTCTGCTCAGAAGAAACCTCTAGGCAACGGAACCTCTGCACAGCCGAACCTCTGCACAGAAGAAACATCTAGGCAACGAAACCTCTGCACAGCCGAACCTCTGCTCAGAAGAAACTTATAGGCAACGGAACCTCTCCACAGCCGAACCTCTGCACAGAAGAAACATCAAGGCAAAGGAACCTCTGCACAGCCGAACCTCTGCTCAGGAGAAACCTCTAGGTAACGAAGCCTCTGCACAGCCGAACCACTCTACAGAAGAAATCTCTAGGCAATGGCACCTCTGCACAACCGAACCTCTGCACAGCCGAACCTCTGCACAGAAGAAACCTATAGGCAACGGAACCTCTCCACAGCCGAACCTCTGCACAGAAGAAACATCTAGGCAATGGAACCTCAGCACAGCCGAACCTCTGCTCACAAGAAACCTCTATGTAACGAAACCTCTGCACAGCCGAACCTCTCTGCAGAAGAAATCTTTAGGCAATGGCACCTCTGCACAACCGAACCTCTGCAGAGAAGAAACCTCTAGGCAACGGAACCTCTGCACAACCCAGCCTCTGCACTGAAGAAAGCTCTAGGCAAAGGAACCTCTGCACAGCCGAACCTCTGAAAGAAGAAACCTCTAGGCAATGCAACCTCTACACAGAAGAAACCTCTAGGAAACGGAACCTCTGCACAGCCGAACTTCTGCAAAGAAGAAACCTCTAGGCCACAGAACCTCTGCACAGAAGAAATCTCTAGGCAACGGAACCTCCGCACATCCGAACGTCTGCACAGAAGAAACGTCTAGGCAACAGAACATCTGCACAGCCGAACCTCTGCAAAAAAGTAACCTCTAGGCAGCGGAACCTCTGCACAGAAGAAACCTCTAGCCAACGAAACCTCTGCACACCCGAACCTCTGCAAAGAAGAAACCTCTCGGCTACAGAACTTGTGAAGAGCCGAAACTCTGCACAGAAGAAACCTCTAGGCAACAGAACCTCTGCACAGCCGAACCTCTGCACAGAAGAAACATCTAGGCAACGGAACCTCTGCACAGCCGAACCTCCGCACAGAAGAAACATCTAGGAAAAGGAACCTCTGCACAGCCGAACCTCTGCTCAGAAGAAACCTCTAGGCAACAGAGCCTCTCCACAGCCGAACATCTGCACAGAAGGAACCTCTAGGCAACGGAACCTGTGCATAGCCAAACCTCTGTTCAGAAGAAACCTCTAGGCAACGGAACCTCTGCACAGCCGAACCTCTGCACAGAAGAAACATCTGGGCAACGGTACCTCTGCAGAGCCGAACATCTGATCAAAAGAAACCTATAAGCAACGGAACCTCTCCCCAGTCGAACCTCTGCACAGAAAAAACATCTCGGCAAAGGAACCTCTGCACAGCCGAACCTCTGCTCAGAAAAAACCTCTATGTACCGAAACCTCTGCACAGCCGAACCTCTCTACAGAAGAAATCTCTAGGCAATGGCGCCTCTGCACAGCCGAACCTCGGCACAGCCGAACCTCTGCACAGAAGAAACCTATAGGCAATGCAACTTCTCCACAGCCGAACCTCTGCACAAAAGAAACGTCTAGGCAATGGAACATCTACACAGCCGAACCTCTGTTCAGAAGAAACCTCTAGGTATCGAAACCTCTGCACAGCCGAACCTCTCTACAGAAGTTATCTCTAGGCAATGGCACCTCTGCACAACCGAACCCCTGCAGAGAAGGAACCTCTAGGCAACGGAACCTCTGCACAACCGAGCCTCTGCACAGAAGAAAGGTCTAGGCAAAAGAACCTTTGCACAGCCGAACCTCTTAAAGAAGAAACCTCTAGGCAATGTAACCTCTACAAAGAAACCTCTAGGCAACGGAACCTCTGCACAGCCGAACCTCTGCAAAGAAGAAACCTCTAGGCAACAGAATTTCTGCACAGAATAAAACTCTAGGCAACGGAACCTCTGCAACACCGAACATCTGCACAGAAGAAACCTCTAGGCAAGAGAACCTCGGCACAACCGAACCACTGCAAAAAAGTAACATCTAGGCAGCGAAACCTCTGCACAGAAAAAACCTCTAGGACACGAAACCTCTGCACAGCCGAACCTCTGCAAGGAAGAAACCTCTAGGCAACAGAATTTCTGCACAGCCGAACCTCTGCTCAGAAGAAACTTATAGGCAACGGAACCTCTCCACAGCCGAACCTCTGCACAAAAGAAACATCAAGGCAAAGGAACCTCTGCACAGCCGAACCTCTGCTCAGGAGAAACCTCTAGGTACCGAAACCTCTGCACAGCTGAACCTCTCTACAAAAGAAATCTCTAGGCAATGGCACCTCTGCACAACCAAACCTCTGCACAGCCGAACCTCTGCACAAAAGAAACCTATAGGCAGCGGAACCTCTCCACAGCCGAACCTCTGCACAGAAGAAATCTTTAGGCAATGGAACCTCTGCACAACCTAACCTCTGCGCAAAAGAAACCTCTAGACAACGGAACCTCTGCGCAGCCAAGCCTTTGGACAGAAGAAACCTCTAAGCGACAGGACCGATCTGCACAGCCAAACCTCTGCAGAGAAGAAACCTCTAGACAACAGAACCTCTGCACAGCCGAACCTCTGCACAGAAGAAATCTCTAGGCAATGGAATCTCTGCACAACCAAACCTCTGCGCAAAAGAAACCTCTAGGCAGCAGAACCTCTGCACAGCCGATCTTCTGCACTGAAGAAACCTCTAGGCAACAGAACTTCTGCACAGCCGAACCTCTGCACAGAAGATACCTCTAGGCAACATAACCTCTGCACAGTCGAACCTCTGCACAGAAGAAACCTCTAGGCAAAAGAACCTCTGCACAAACGAACCTCTGCACAGAAGAAACCTGTTGGCAACAGAACCTCTGCACAACCGAACCTCTGCAGAGAAGAAACCCTAGGCAACAAAACCTCTGCACAACCGAACATCTCTGCAGAAGAAACATCTAGGACAGGGAAACTCTGCACAGCCGAACCCCAGAACGGAAGAAACCTCTAGGCAACGTAACCTCTGCACAACCAAGCGTCTGCACAGAAGAAAGCTCTAGGCAAAAAAACCTCTGCACAACCGAACATCTGCACAAAAGAAACCTCTAGGCAATGAAACTTCTGCACAGCCGAACCTCTGCACATAAAAAAATCTAAACAACAGAACAGATATACACAGCCGACTCTCTGTACAGAAGAAATCTCTGGGCAACAGACCCTCTGCACAGCCGAACCTCTGCACAGAAGAAGCCTCTAGGCAACCGAATTTCTGCACAGCCGAACCTCTGCACAGAAGAAGCCTCTAGGCAACGGAATTTCTGCACAGCCAAACCTCTGCAGAGGAAAAACCTCTAGGCAACAGAATTTCTGCACAGCCGAACCTTTGCACAGAAGAAACCTCTAGGCAACGCAAGTTCTGCACAGCCGAACCTCTGCACAGAAGAAACGTCTACGCAACGGAACCTCTGCATATATTAAACCTCTAGGCACCAGAACCTCTGCACAGCCGAACCTCTGCACAGAAGAAATCTCTAGGCAACAAAACGTCTGCACATCCGAACCTTGGCACAGAAGAAGCCTCTAGGCAACGGAATTGCTGCACAGCCAAACCTCTGCACAGAAGAAACTTCTAGGCAACGGAATTTCTGCACAGCCGAATTTCTGCACAGAAGAACCCTCTAAGCCACGGAACCGCTGCACAGCCGAACCTTTGCAGAGAAGAAACCTCTAGGCAACGGAATTTCTGCACAGCCGAACATCTGCACAAAAAAAAAAACTCTACGCAACGGAACCTCTGCACAAAATACCTCTAAACAACTGAACCTCTGCACAGCCGAACCTCTGCACAGAAGAAGCCTCTAGGCAATGAAACCTCTGCACAGCCATACCTCTGCACAGAAGAAGCCTCTGGGCAACGAAATTTCAGCACAGCCGAACCTCTGCACAGAAGAAACCACTAGGCAAAGGAATTTCTGCACAACCGAACCTTTGCACAGAAGAAACCTCTAGGCAACAGAGTTTCTGCACAGCCGAACCTCTGCACAGAATAAAAGTCTAGGCAATGGAACCTCTGCACAGAAGAAACCTCTAGGCAACAGAACCTCTGCACAGCCGAATCTCTGCACAGAAGAAGCCTCTAGGCAACTGAATTTCTGCAAAGCCGAGCCTCTGCACAGAAGAAGCCTCTAGGCAATGAAATTTCTGCACAGCCAAACCTCTGCAATGAAGAAACCTCCGTGCAACGGAATTTCTGCACATCCGAACATTTGCACAGAAGAAACTTCGAGGAAACAGAGTTTCCGCACAGCCGAACCTTTCTACAGAAGAAACCTCTAATCAACGGAACCTCAGCACAGCCGAACCTCTGCACAGCCAAACCCTCCCACAAAAAAAAAACTTCTAAGAAAAGGAATTCCTGCACAGCCGCACCTTTGAACAGCTGAACCTCCGCACAAAAAACCTCTACGCAACGGAACCTCTGCAGAGCCGAACCTCTGCACAAAAGAAACATCTAGGCAACAGAACCTCTGCACAGCCGAACCTCTGCTCAGAAGAAACCTCTAGGCAACGGAACCTTTGCATTGCCGAACCTCTGTACAGAATAAATCTCTACGCAATGGAACATCTGCACAACCTATCCTCTGCACAAAAGAAACCTTCAGGCAACGGAACACTTACACAGCCGAACCTCTGCACAGAAGAAACATCTAGGCAACGGAACCTTTGCACAACCGAACCTCTGCACAAAAGAAATATCTAGGCTACAGACCCTGTGCACAGCCAAACTAACCTCTAGGCTATGAAACCTCTGCACAGAAGAAACCTCTAGGCAACGGAGCCTCTGCACTGCCGAACCCCGGCAAAAAGATACCTTTAGGCAACGGAATTTCTGCACAGCCGAACCTCTCCACAGAAGAAACCTCTTGGCGATGTAATTTTTGAACAGCCGAACGTCTGCACAGAAGAACCCTCTAGGCAACGGAACCCTTGCACAACCGGACCTCTGCACAGCGCAACCTCTGCGTGGAAGAAACCTCTAGGCAACAGAACCTCTGCACATCGAAACCTCTGCACAGGAGAAACCTCTAGGCAACGGGACCTCTGCACAGCCGAACCTCTGCGCAGAAGAAACCTCTAGGTCACGGGACCTTTGCACAACCAAACCTTTGCACAGAAGAAACTTCATGCAATGGAACCTCTGCACAGCCGAAACTTTGCACAGAAGAAACCTATAGGCAACAGAACCTCTCCACAACTGAACCTCTGCACAAAAGAAACATCTAGGCAATGAACCTCTGCACAGCCGAACCTCTGCTCAGAAGAAACCTCTAGGTAACGAAACCTTTGCACAGCCGAACCTCTGCAGAGAAGAAACCTCTAGGCAATGGAATCTCTGCACAGCCGAACCTCTACACAGAAGAAACCTCTAGGAAGCGGAACTTCTGCACAGAAGAAAACTCTAGGCAACGAAACCTCTGCACAGCTGAACCTTTGCAAAGAAGAAGACTCTAGGCAACGGAAGCTGTGCACAGAAGAAATCTCTAGGCAACGGAACCTCTGCACAACCGAACCTCTGCACAGAAGAAACCTCTAGGAAACAACCTCTGCACAGCCGAACCTCTGCAAAAAGTAACCTCTAGGCAGCGAAACCTCTGCACAGCCATACCTCTGCAAAGAAGAAACATCTGGGCAACAGAACCTCTGCACAGCCGAACCTCTGCATAGAAGAAACCACTAGAAAACAGAACCTCTGCACATAAAAAACATCTAGCAACGGTTACTGTGTCCGGCGAACCTCTGCTCAGAAGAAATCTCTAGGTTACAAAACCTCGGCACAGCCGAACCTCTTTACAGAAGAAATCTATTGGTAATAGAACCTCTGCACAACCGAACCTCTACAGAGAAGAAACCCCTAGGCAACATAACCTGTGCACAACCAAACATCTCCGTAGAAGAAACATCTAAGACAGGGAAACTCTGCACAGCCGAACCTCAGAACAGAAGAAACCTCTAGGCAACGTAACCTCTGCACAACCAAGCGTCTGCACAGAAGAAAGCTCTAGGCAAAAAACCTCTGCACAACCGAACATCTGCACAGAAGAAACCTCTAGGCAATGGAACTTCTGCACAGCTGAACCTCTGCACAGAAAAAATCTAAGCAACAGAACAGATATACACAGCCGAATCTCTGTACAGAAGAAATCTCTGGGCAACAGACCCTCTGCAGAGCCGAACCTCTGCACAGAAGAAGCATCTAGGCAACCGAATTCTGCACAGCCGAACCTCTGCACAAGAAGCCTCTAGGCAACGGAATTTCTGCACAGCCAAACCTCTGCAGAGGAAAACCTCTAGGCAACAGAATTTCTGCACAGCCGAAGCTTTGCACAGAAGAAACCTCTAGGCAACGCGATTTCTGCACAGAAGAAACGTCTACGCAACGGAACCTTTGCACATATTAAACCTCTAGGCACCAGAACCTCTGCACAGCCGAACCTCTGCAGAGAAGAAATCTCTAGGCAACAGAACGTCTGCACAGCCGAACCTTGGCACAGAAGAAGCCTCTATGCAACGGAATTTCTGCACAGCCAAACCTCTGCATAGAAGAAACTTCTAGGCAACGGAATTTCTACACAGCCGAATTTCTGCACAGAAGAACCCTCTAAGCAACGGAACCGCTGCACAGCCGAACCTTTGCAGAGAAGAAACCTCTAGGCAACGGAATTTCTGCACAGCCGAACATCTGCACAAAAAAAACCTCTAGGCAACGGAACCTCTGCACAGCCGAACCTCTGCACAAAATACCTCTAAACAACTGAACATCTGCACAGCCGAACCTCTGCACAGAAGAAGCCTCTAGGCAATGGAACCTCTGCACAGCCATACCTCTGCACAGAAGAAGCCTCTGGGCAACGAAATTTCTGCACAGCCGAACCTCTGCACAGAAGAAACCACTAGGCAAAGGAATTTCTGCACAACCGAACCTTTGCACAGAAGAAACCTCTAGGCAACGGAATTTCTGCACAGCCGAACCTCTGCACAGAATAAACGTCTAGGCAACGGAACCTCTGCGCAGAAGAAACCTCAAGGCAACAGAACCTCTGCACAGCCGAATCTCTGCACAGAAGAAGCCTCTAGGCAACTGAATTTCTGCAAAGCCGAGCCTCTGCACAGAAGAAGCCTCTAGGCAATGAAATTTCTGCACAGCCAAACCTCTGCGAAGAAGAAACCTCTGTGCAACGGAATTTCTGCACATCCGAACATTTGCACAGAAGAAACTTCGAGGCAACGGAGTTTCCCCACAGCCGAACCTTTCGACAGAAGAAACCTCTAATCAACGGAATCTCAGCACAGCCGAACCTCTGCACAGCCAAACCCTCGCACAAAAAAAAACTTCTAAGAAAAGAAATCTCTGCACAGCCGCACCTTTGCACAGCTGAACCTCCGCACAAAAGAAACCTCTACGCAACGGAACCTCTGCAGAGCCGAACCTCTGCACAAAAGAAACATCTAGGCAACGGAACCTCTGCACAGCCGAACCTCTGCTCAGAAGAAATCTCTACGCAATGGAACATCTGCACAACCTATCCTCTGCACAAAGAAACCTTCAGGCAACGGAACCTTTGCACAACCGAACCTCTGCACAAAAGAAATATCTAGGCTACAGACCCTGTGCACAGCCAAACTAACCTCTGCAAAGAAGAAACCTCTAGGCTATGAAACCTCTGCACAGGAGAAACCTCTAGGCAACGGAGCCTCTGCACTGCCGAACCCCGGCAAAGAAGAAACCTCTAGGGAACGGAATTTCTGCACAGCCGAACCTCTCCACAGAAGAAACCTTTTGGCGATGGAATTTTTGCACAGCCGAACGTCTGCACAGAAGAACCCTCTAGGCAACGGAACCCTTGCACAACCGGACCTCTGCACAGCGCAACCTCTGCGTGGAAGAAATCTCTAGGCAACAGAACCTCTGCACATCGAAACCTCTGCACAGAAGAAACTCTCTAGGCAACGGGACCTCTGCACAGCCGAACCTCTGCGCAGAAGAAACCTCTAGGTCACGGGACCTTTGCACAACCAAACCTTTGCACAGTAGAAACTTCCAGGCAATGGAACCTCTGCACAGCCGAAACTTTGCACAGAAGAAACCTAAAGGCAACGGAACCTCTCCACAACTGAACCTCTGCACAAAAGAAACATCTAGGCAATGAACCTCTGCACAGCCGAACCTCTGCTCAGAAGAAACCTCTAGGTAACAGAAACCTTTGCACAGCCGAACCTCTCTACAGAAGGAATCTCTAGGCAATGGCACCTCTGCACAACCAAACCTCTGCCGAGAAGAAACCTCTAGGCAATGGAATCTCTGCACAGCCGAACCTCTACACAGAAGAAACCTCTAGGCAGCGGAACTTCTGCACAGAAGAAAACTCTAGGCAACGAAACCTCTGCAAAGCCAAACCTCTGCGAAGAAGAAACCTCTAGGCCACGGAACCTCTTCACAGCTGAACCTTTACAAAGAAGAAGACTCTAGGCAAGGGAAGCAGTGCACAGAAGAAATCTCTAGGCAACGGAACCTCTGCACAACCGAACCTCTGCACAGAAGAAACCTCTAGGAAACAACCTCTGCACAGCCGAACCTCTGCAAAAAGTAACCTCTAGGCAGCGGAACCTCTGCACAGCCACACCTCTGCAAAGAAGAAACCTCTGGGCAACACAACCTCTGCACAGCCGACCCTCTGCATAGAAGAAACCACTAGGAAACCGAACCTCTGCACATAAAAAACATCTAGCAAATGTTACTGTGCACGGCGAACCTCTGCTCAGAAGAAATCTCTTGGTTACAAAACCTCTGCACAGCCGAACCTCTTTACAGAAGAAATCTATTGGTAATAGAACCTCTGCACAACCGAACCTCTGCAGAGAAGAAACCTCTAGTCAATGGAATCTCTGCACAGCCAAACCTCTACGCAGAAGAAACCTCTAGGCAGCGGAACCTCTGCAGAACCGAGCTTCTGCACAGAAGAAACCTCTAGGAAACGGAATTTCTGCACAGCCGAACTTCTTCACAAAAATACATCTCTAAGCAATGGAACCTCTGCACAGCCGAACCTCTACACAAAAAAACCTCTAAGCAACGGAACTCCTGCACAGCCGAACCTTTGCACAGAAGAAACTTCTAGGCAAAGGAATTTCCCCACAGCCGAACTTTTCTACAGAAGAAACCTCTAACCAACGGAACCTCAGCATAGCCGAACCTCTGCACAGCCGAACCCTCGCACAGAAAAAGTTCTAGGCTTAGGAACCTCTGCACAACCGAACCTTTGCACAGCCGAACCTCTGCAAAGAAGAAACCTCAAGGCAACGGAACCTCTGCACAGCCGAACCTTTGCACAAAAGAAACATCTAGGCAACGGAACCTCAGCACAGCCGAACCTCTGCACAGCCAAACTCTCGCACAGAAAAAACTTCTAGGCAATGGAACCTTTGCACAGCCAACCTTGCACAGCCGAACCTCTGCTCAGAAGAAACCTTTAGGCAGCGGAACCTCTGCATTGCCGAACCTCTGTACAGAAGAAATCTCTAGGCAATGGCACATCTGCACAACCTTACCTCTGCACAAAAGGAACCTTCAGGCAAAGGAACACTTACACAGCCGAACATCTGCACAGAAGAAACATCTAGGCAACGGAGCCTCTGTACAACCGAACCTCTGCACAACCGAACCTCTGCACAAAAGAAATATCTCTTCAACAGACCCTGTGCACAGCCAAACTCAACCTCTGCAAAGAAGAAACATCTAGGCAATGAAACCTCTGCACAGAAGAAACCTCTAGGCAACGGAATTTCTGCACAGCCAAACCTTTGCACGGAATAAACCTCTTGGCAACGGAATTTTCGCACAGCCGAACGTCCGCACAGAAGAAACTTTTAAGCAACGGAACCTCTGTACAACCGATCTTTTGCACAGAAGAAAGCCCTAGGCAACCGAGTTTCTGCACAGCCGAACCTTTGCCACAGAAGAAACCTCTAGGCAACAGAACCTCTGCACAGCCGAACCTCTGCGTGGAAGAAACCTCTAGGCAACGGAACCTCCGCACAGCTCGAACCTCTGCACAGAAAAACCTCTAGGTATACAAAACCTCTGCACAGCCGAACCTCTCTACAGAAGAGATCTCTTGGTAATGGAACCTCTGCAAAACCGAGCCTCTGCAGAGAAGAAACCTCTGGGCAATGGAATCTCTTCACAGCCGAACCTCTACGCAGAAGAAACCTCTAGGCAGCGGAACCTCGGCACAGCAGAAAACACTAGGCAACAAAACCTCTGCACAGCCAAACGTCTGCGAAGAAGAAACCTGCAGGCAACGGAACCTCTGCAGAACCGAGCCTCTGCACAGAAGAAACCTCTAGGCAACGGAATTTCTACACAGCCGAACCTCTTCACAAAAAAAAAAAACGTCTAGGCAATGGAACTTCTTCACAGCCGAACCTCTGCACAAAAAACCCACAAAGCAACGGAACTTTTGCACAGCCGAACCTATGCACAAAAGAAACTTCTAGGGAACGGAATTTCCCGCAGCCGAACTTTTCTGCAGAAGAAACCTCTAATCAATGGATCCTCAGCACAGCCGAACCTCTGCACAGCCGAACCCTCGCACAGAAAAAACTTCTAGGCATAGAAACCTCTGCCCAGCCAAACCTTTGCACAGCCGAACCTCTGCAAAGAAGAAACATCTAGGCAATGGAACCTCTGCACAGCCGAACCTCTGCTCAGTAGAAACCCCTAGACAACGGAACCTCTGCACTGCCGAACCTCTGTACAGAAGGACTTTCTAGGCAATGGCAGATCTGCACAACCTAACGTCTGCACAAAAGAAACCTTCAGGCAACGGAACACTTACACAGCCGAACATCTGCATAGAAGAAACTTCCAAGCAAGAGAACCGATCTGCACAGTCGAACCTCTGTAGAGAGGAAACCTCTAGGCCACAAAGCCTCTGCACAGCCGAACCTCTGCACAGTAGAAACCTCTAGGCAGCAGAGCCTCTGCACAGCCCAACCTCTGCACAGAAGAAACCTCAAGGCAACAAAACCTCTCCACAACCGAACCTCTGCACAAAAGAAACCTCTAGGCAACAGAACCTGTGCACAGCCAAACCTCTGCACAAAAGAAACATCTAAGCAACAAAACCGATCTGCACAGCCGAACCTCTGGGCAGAAGAAGCCTCTAGGTAACAGAAACTCTGCACAGCCGAACCTCTTCACAGAAGAAACATCTAGGCACCCGAACCTTTGCACAGCCGAACCTCTGCACTGAAGAAACCTCTAGGCAACAGAACTTGTGCACAGCCGAAACTCTGCAGAGAAGAAATGTCTAGGAAACAGAACCTCTGCATAGAAGAAACCTCTAGGCAACAGAACCGCTGGACAACCCAACCTCTGCAGGGAAGAAACCTCTAGGAAAAGGAACCTCTTCATATCCGGACCTCTGCACAGAAAAAACCTCTAGGAAACGTAACCTCTGGACAACCGAACCTCTGCACAAAAAGACCTCTGGTTAACAGAAGCTCTGGAAAGCCGAACCTCTGCACAGAAGAAACTTCTAGGCAAAGAGAACCTCTGCACAGCCGAACGTCTGCACAGAAGAAACCTCTAGGCAACAGAACCTCTGCATAACAAACATCTGCACAAGAAACCTGTAGGCGACAGAACCTTGCACAGCCGAACCTCTGCACAGAAGAAGCCTCCAGGCAACAGAACCACTGCACAGCCGAACCTCTGCAGAGAAGAAACCTCTAGGCAACGGAACTTTTGTACAGCCGAACCTCTGTACAGAAGAAACCTCTTGGCAACAGAACCTCTGCACAGCCGAACCTCTGCACAGAAGAAACCTCTAAGCAAAAGAACGGATCTGCACAGCCGAACCGGTGCACAGAGAAAGCTTTAGGTAACGGAACCCCTGCACAGGCGAACCTCTGCACTGAAGAAACCTCTAGGCAACTAAACTTTTGCACAGCGGAACCTCTGCACAGACGAAACCTCTAGGCAACAGAACCTTTGCGCAGCCGAACCTCTGCACAGAAGGAACCTCTAGGCCACAGATCCTCTGGACAACCGAACCTCTGCACAGACAAAACCTCTAGGCAATGGAACTTCTGCCCAGCCGAACTTCTGCACAGAAGAAACCTCTAGGCAACGTAACCACTGCACAACCGAACCTCTGCACAAAAACCTGTAGGACACAAAACCTCTGAAAGCCGAAACTCGGCACAAAAGAAACCTCTAGGCAACAGAACCTCTGGACAACCAAACCTCTGCACAGAAGAAACCTCTAGGCAACAGAACCTCTGCACAACCGAACCTCTGCAACGAAGAAACCTCTAGGCAACAGAACCTCTGCACAGCCGAACCTCTGCACAGAAGAAACCTCTTGGCAACAAAACACTGCACAGCCAAACCTTTGCACAAAAAACCTCTAGACAACTAAATCTCTACACAGAAGAAACCTCTAGGGTACAGAACATCTGCACAGCCGAACCCTCTGCACAGAAGAAACCTCCAGGGAAGTGAACCTTTGCACAGCCGAACATCTGCGCAGAAGAAACCTCTGCACAACCGAACGTCTGCACGAAGAAACATCTAGGCAACAGAACCTCTGCACAGAAGAAACCTTTGGGCAACAGAACCTCTGCACAAGCAGAACCTCTGCACAGAAGAAACCTCTAGGCAGCAGAACCTCTGCACAACCGAACCTCTGCACAAGAAAAACCTCTAGGCAACAGAACCTCTGCGCAAAAGAAACCTGCTAGGCAACAGAACCTCTGCAGAGCCGAACCTCTGCACAAAATAAACCTCTAGGCAATGGAACCACTGCACAGAAGAAACCTTTAAGGCAACAGAACCTCTGCACAACCGAGACCTCTGCAGAGAAGAAAACTCTAGGTACCGGAACCTCTGCACAACCGAACCTCTGCACAAAATAAACCTCTGTGCTACATAACCTCTGCACAACCGAACGTCTGTACAGAAGAAACCTGTAGGCAACAGAACCTCTGCACAGAAGAAACCTGTAGGCAACAGAACCTCTCCACAACCGAACATCTACACAGAAGAAACCTCTAGGCAACAGAACCTCTGCACAAGCGAACCTCTGCATAGAAGAAACCTCTAAGCAACAGAACCGATCTGCACAGCCAAACCTCTCCAGAGAAGAAACCTCTGGGCAGCAGAACCTCTGCACAGCCGAACCTCTGCACAGAAGAAAACTCTAGACAACAGAGCCTCTGTACAGCCAAACCTCTGCACAGAAGAAATCTCTAAGCTACAGAACCTCTGCACAACCGAACCGCTGCACAAAAGAAACCTCTTGGCAACAGAACCTCTGCACAACAGAACCTCTGCACAGAAGAAACCTCTAGGCAACATAACTCCTGGACAACCGAACCTTAAAACAGAAGAAACCTTTAGGCAATGTAACCTCTGCACAACCCATCGTCTGCACAAAAGGAACCTCTAGGCAACAGAACCTCTGCACTGAAGAAAGCTGTAGGCAACAGAACCTTTGCACAACTGAACATCTGCACAGAAGAAACCTCTGGGACAGGGAACCTCTGCACAGCCGAACCTCTGCACAGCCAAACTTCTGCACAGAAGAAACCTCTAAGATACTGAACCGATCTGCACATCCGAACCTCTGTAGAGAAGAAACCTCTGGGCAACAGAACCTCTGCACACTTGAACCTCTGCACAGGAGAAACCTCTAGGCAGCAGAACCTCTGCACAGCACAACCTCTGCACAGAAGAAACGTCTAGGCAACAGAACCTCTGCACAACCAGAACCTCTGCACAGAAGAAACCTCTAGGCAACAGAACCTCTGCACAGCCGAGCCTCTGCACAGAAGAAACTTCTTGGCAAGAGAACCTCTGCACAGAAGGAACCTCATGGCAGGAGAACCTCTACACAGCCGAACTTGTGTACAGAAGAAACCTCTAGGCAACAGAACCTCTGCACAGCAGAACCTCTGCACAGAAGAAACCTCTTGGCAGCAGAACCTCTGTACAGGCAAACCTCTGCACAGAAGAAACCTCTAGGCAACAGAACCTCTACACAGTCGAACCTCTGCACAGAAGAAACCTCTAGTAACGGAACCTGTGTACAGCCGAACCTCTGCACAGAAGAAACCCCTAGGCAACGGAACCTCTGCCCAGCCGAACCTCTGCACAGAAGAAACCTCTAGGCGATTAAACCTCTTCACAGCCGAACTTCTGCACAGAAGAAATCTCTAGGCAACAGAACCTCTGCACAACCGAACCTCTGCATAGAAGAAA